>AYEL01083302.1:0-12125 GCA_000484575.1 Olivierus martensii | reverse complement strand
ATTATTATTAATTATAATATTAATTAATAATATTAATGTACTTTTTATATGCTTCGGATTAAAAAAAGTTGTTATAGTATATATAATAAAAGCTTAAAAAACAGTAAAATATTAAATTCAAATAATCTATATAATAATTTGCTTATCTTCATTAATGTCACGTATAACTTTAGACTGAAATAGTTCGAAGACTATACAGTGAAACTTTATAAATCCTTTTGATTTGAGTTTCTATGAGCTGAACTTAGAGTTTGTGATTATTAAATATTATTTCAAAATAACTGTTCTAAAAAATTAAAATATTTAAATATCGCATAATTTTATAACTTATTCGATAGATGGTGCGATGTGTCCGCCTGAGAGGTGAGCTTTCTGGTAGGTTAAGTTAGATCTTTACTTTCAGACGATAATTGTGCATTAATTAGTAGATAATGAGGTTATATTAAATAGCACAAAAATCAACAAATTTTACAAACATCTTCCATTTTAATATATCTATTTTTTTTGTCAGCAATGTTTGTGACGTGACGCTGTTTATCGCATGTGAAAATAAAACAGAATATTCCCTTTTTAACCTGCTATTTATCCCTGGATATTTTTATCAAATGATTTTAGAGAAATTCAGCGGAAGTGAGTGAGTAGTTGATCGATCATCAATCAGTCCGATTACAGTCGTCTCCTCATCCATCCATTTCGGTTGACAACTTATGCTTGTAATCGAAATACCAAAATATGTTCATCTTTAAAATTTTCTACGAGATTTTTCAATTGGTCAACATGTTTGTCAATCTATAGTCACGTGTCAAAATTAGGCAGTTCTATTGGTGAAAATATTCCCGATGGACTCTATATGCCAACAATCATTTCTTCGAATAACAAATAAGGACGTGTAGATTGATCATCGATTAGACCAGCCATTCTCAACCTGCGGCCCGCCAAGCTTTTATTTGTGGCCCGGAACGCACAGTCGTGAATTTAATGAAAGCGCGGAATTTTTTCCCCAAATGCAAAAAAAAAATTCTGATATAAATTTTTTTTAATCTGGAAAAATTAGAATTTTCCTGATTTGCTACGTCCTCCCTGATACACTTATGAAATTTTACAGGTGATAGGTCAGTTCGGAAATGGATGGCATTCACGAATTGAGAAGTCGAGTTTTTGTAGGCGATTTTTTAGGACTTATTTCACGTGACACCAACTGGTTGTTGACTGCTAATATAGTATGTTGTGGCCCGGTTAATGTAGCAAACAAATGTATGCGGCCCGGGATATAAAAAGGTTGAAAACCACTGGGTTAGACCAACCCGCGGCCCACTGTTTTAATGAATGCTGCCCAATATAAAATTGTAATCTTCTTAAAACATTGAGATTTTTATATTTTGAGGAAGTTTTTATTTTTTATATTTTTAAAATTCGCCGTAACATCATCAAATATCCCACTAATAAAAAGAACTTTCTTTTCATTTTTGTACTAAAAATATACATAAAAAAAATGAAGTCAATGTAGTTTTTATTATTTAAATACCTATCTACATTTCCTATTTCCATTATCTAAAATATTTCTTATTTCAGTAATTCTTCTTGAACCCGCTCAATGATTTTAAAAAAAATTTCTGAACGAAAAGAAGCCAAAGATTATAATGCTACGACATTTGCTTATTTGTTATGGTGGATATTATATATTGTACATTATTTATTAACTTTATTGCTTAATGACTATCATTAGAATTAGTATATTTTATGTGCGGCCCGAGACAATTTTTCTTTTTCAAATGCGGCCCAAGGAAGCCAAAAGGTTGGACACCCCTGTGTTAGACTAAAGAACAGTAATAAAACAATAAAAGAAGAGTAATAGACACGAAAAATACACAAAATAACTTGCGTGCAAGATGATTTCGAGCCGCGAGATGGTATAATTTTAATTTTGTGAAGTTTGGTAATAGTAGTACCAAATGAAAGAAGTCACTGTATAAGTCAATGATCACAAAAAAACGGGAGTCAAATCATGGTATAATTTTAATTTTGTGAAGTTTGGTAATAGTAGTACCAAATGAAAGAAGTCACTCTATAAGTCAATGATCACAAAAAGCGGGAGTCAAATTAGTGATATATTCGAGTAGATTGCTATAACAATTACTATTTATTAGAGTTAACAAACTGATATGTAATTTAATGCACGGCATAGACTCCATTGTGTTTTGAAGATTCGTATGAAAAGGAATGCATATATCGAAAATTTCCGAATTTCAACTCTGATTCTTTTATGAATGACCAAGACACGATGCACCCAAGAACCGACCAAAGGCACGATGCAACTGGTGCACAGTATCAGGGCGCCACCATATGGGGGCGCCTTACAAGATTATTTAGCCACTATTGTCTTTTAAAAAATATAGGGGGGAGCGCTATAAAAGAACTTTGCAGCAGGGCGCCGACTACCCTAGAGCCGGCTCTGCTTTCACCTATCTCTCGTTTGGTACTACTATTGCTGGCTTTATAATCATTGCACTTATACCCATAGTAATGTATCTGAACGACTTTAGATCCACGACGTATTGACATCACATTTTTGAGCAAGAAAATCAACTGAATTTTCTGTTTCTAAATTGTACGATCGTTTGCCAGTGGATAGAATGTCTAATGACATCAAGAAAGATTAAATGGTGTTCAAGGCAGATACACTTTCAAATGAGCAGCGAAAGCAGGGCCGACGAGAGATAATGGGTAAAATTCTCTAGATCCGGGATTCAAAGGGGCCAACATCATCCTGCAATTTGTTTTTTTTTTTTTATTTTTTATTACGCGCTAATTAATCGTAGAAGGAAGGTGCTGAAGTTTTGAGTCCGAAGCGGGATAATAAATTGCCCCAACCTTATAACTTTGAAATTATTTTCCCACGTAAATTTTTCTCCCAGGCCAAGCGACATCTTTTAACACCCTTGGCGAACACTAATCCCAGTGGAGTATTTTAATTAACTTCAATAGAAACTTCTGGAATTACTTCTAATTAATTAGATATAAAATGCAGAATAATTATAACGTTGCTAATAAATAAGGCAACATCAGACTGATTATCCAACAGCACTAAATTAATCATTGAGAAAATGATTGGAAGGAGACAAATCAATGTGTGCCAAGTTGGCGAATATGTTTTAATTCCATTTCATGATTTTCCATTTGAAGCGAAGAAATTCCCAGTGGAATTGGCATATGGAATCAAATAATTAAGATTCAAGACGAAGCTTTGAATTCAATTGGAATTTATTTAGAAAAATGTATTTTCTCATGGTTAATTACATATTGCAGCATCATCAGCGAGTTCATTAGAAAATTTATAATTTGTTCTTTCCAGTTATCCCGAAAATTCCGTAATTAATTTTTATAAAGAAATATGTTCGTAATTAATAAGACAAACTTTGTTAATAATAATGAAATTTTGCTTAATAATTGCATTAAATTTTGAAATAATTTAAAATAAAATCATTCATCAATCATTGACATATACTTTTATTGCTGGCGTAGCTGCAATGGGTTTACTAGTTTAATAATAACTTTTATAAAAAAAAGAAATATACAAAGATGACGATGAAAATATTTTAAAATATTCATAAAGTTAAACAATTTTATATGCCGATACTATAAATTACTATATAAGTTATAGCACACTGTTCAGCTGAAGCGATCACACTTTCATTAGATGATAACCGATGACGTAGGAAACGTAAAATATGTTCTGTTTAAGAAAAACGTTAAAGTCTCAGACAGGATATTTAAAAAAAGATTCACTCCTACTGATAAATGTTTAAAAATACCAATCTGCAATTCTAGTGAATATTGACTTCAAAAAAGTTCTACAGAATTTTGGAAACTATATTTTAACTTCTGTTAATATAGTACACTCCCGAGTATCCGGTTCGCGACTGTCCGGCCTCCGTACTATCCTGCCTAGTTTTCTTTTATCGTAATTAAATGAGGAAGGCAAGGCTTTGCATTAGCAACATTGCAAAGGCATTGGAAGCGGGCGTCTGCTACGATCCTCCTATGTGTCGTGTGCAAAATACAAGTTGTGACAGGAAAAGAGCAGCGTTCTGCTCGTTGTTCATTGTGTGACGCCCCCCACGGCCCGTGGGCCCGAGGACGATGTTGACAGGCGTTGTCCTAAAGAGCGGTGAGCGACGCGCGTAAGGACGGGTAATGAGAGTCGGCAGATAGAACAGAGACTACAAACAGAGACGACGTTTAACAAAAACAACTTCTTTTATTAGAGAGAGATCTTTAATATTTTTCTCTTAACCAAAGAGAAGTACCTGAACAAATACGTAGAACTCCGGCCTATCCGACTTTTTTGTTATCCGGCCTGCCCTTCCGCCATATTAGGCCGGATACTCGGGAGTGTACTGTATTGCTAGCATCCAATCAGAATGTGACTAACTACAGAAAAATAAAAATTTTGCCACTGCTATTTCACA
This sequence comes from Olivierus martensii, assembly GCA_000484575.1. Lineage (NCBI taxonomy): Eukaryota > Metazoa > Arthropoda > Arachnida > Scorpiones > Buthidae > Olivierus > Olivierus martensii. The sequence continues at coordinate 7,656 of AYEL01083302.1, read as the reverse complement.
ACAAGTACACTCAATTTTGGTGATGGTTAGGACCGGGTGTAGGGGGATGGGGGAGCTCGGTGGAGAGATAGGAGTGGTGGAACTTCGTTGTCCGGAAGGATGTCGTTGTTTCACTACTCTGCCATCAGCGATGTGGCTTCATTCTCTGATAAGGAGATGGAGCTGGCATCCTCGATGGTTAGGAACGGGTGTACGAGATGGAGGGTCCGGTGGAACGTAGGAGTGGTGGTTGTTTCACTACTCCGCCATCAGCGATGCCGCTTCGTCCTCTGATTATCCAATTCGGTGGCGTTTTATTGCTAAAGCTTTCTAGCCAGAGTATACTGAATCAAATTCGACATTCCTTGATTTACTAAAAATCCAAGCTCGACTCTACAGATTAGATTAAATTACACTGCCTGATCACAGAAGGAATAATTTTGGCAACGACTATTTTCGGAGCCCACCCCACATCTGTGATAGAGTTAAACAGAGAGTTGAAGAATGGCATTTAATTCTGGGCTCGAACTGTTGAAAAAGTAGGAGACACGGATTTTCCAATGTGGTAAAGATTCTAAAGTTCTGCTCATCCTTCACGAATGGACAACCTATGGTAAGATCTGAATTGATTCTTCCATTTATAATCGACGAACGATTCAGAAAGTGGCATTAAGAAATCGAATATTTTAGGCCGGTATCACAATACTCTCATCTATTGATTTTGTTGCTCGCGATTTCGAACCGACGCGATATATGTTTGAAAATCTCTTATCAAACGAAATGAGTTTTCAGAACCGATGTCAGAACGATATCGTGAACAGAATAAACAAACGTGGCCGCCACATGTCTCGCTAAAGCTATAATTTTGATGTTGGCTGCAGAACTCGAAGCACAAGAAAAATGATTTGCCCCTCAGCAGTTAAGAGGACCCCGGTCGAGGGTCATTGACCTGTTTCGTTGAGTGGAATCGTCTGAACATGCGGTAAATTGATCCAGACGCCGGGCCGGTGCGACAGAGATCATATCCCACCACCTGCGTCGAGCCTGGTACAACTTGCGGCGTAGACATGCCAATAGCCGAAGATACTCTCGTCTCCCATGTGACGCGCCAAGCGCATCGCCCGACGTTTCTTCACTCTGAGATAGGTACACTGGCGTCCACCACTTGCAAGTAAAGCCGTATCGTGCGATTGTCGTCATGGTGTGTTGGAGTTGGCTTTGGAGAATAGTCAATGTGAACCTTGCATATATAAGATTGTGCAAGTCCGGAGGGATGGCATCCGAGATGGTTTGGCCTACCTGCTTCCAGTCGGTAAAGGTGCGGATTCGATAGTAGTGAAAAGTTGAAACTAGTCCTGGAACTTTAATATCTGTATTGGGGCGTGGTTACTTCCCAAGGTATCGCAGAAAGGAAGCCATGACGACAGATTTCGCATAAAATCGTTAATCAATTTTATGAGAAAAATCTGCCGGCCGGATGGCTGCGTGGTAAACCATTAGCTTATCACCTGGGATGTTCCGAATTCAAATCCAGCCGCACCTCCAGTTTTTCAGGAGAGATCTGATCCGGATTTTTTTTTGGTCAATAGATGACACCACATTCCATTCTTGTAGAATAATATCTGGCGGGGCGAAAAAGCCCTTCCACAGGCTGCCCACCCCTGCGAAGGGGTCAGCCAGATTGTGGATGACGGAGATCAACGGGCCGGGCCCGGATCCCATGATAAATATTTTCAAGGGGTGGGACCCAAGACTCGAACCCGGTCCTCCATAATGGAAAGCCGAAGCGTTTCCACGCGGCCAATCCGGCCTGTTGAACAATATCCACCTTCAGTTGGCCCAGCCACAGGTGTTGTCCAGATTGATAGGGTCTAAAAGTGACCTCTACCAAATACAGAATATCCCAAGAATGATATGGTGGCTTAATCAACATAACAACGTGAAATTTGTAAGAGCGAATGCTTCAAAAGTTGAATATTTTTGAAATATTCGCTCTTATCACTTATATTGTAGAAGCATTTAATGGCTGCCAATATTACCAGCTATCCTTCTTTACGCCAGGAACAATAAAGTTTTAAACAGGGTAAAATGACTTTCAACACAGACGAAACTGGATTCAATCCAGTGTCGTCTGTATTGAGTCATTCATTTTATTTTCACTATCTAATCCAACTAATTCCGTGATGGGACTAATCGTAAAATGATGGATGAAGTTTTTTCTCTGTGGTATAACGCTACCTTCCAATGGGCATTTTTTGCTCACTGTGGGCTGCTACACTCCCGTCAGCAGGTGGAAGATGGGAATCAACGAATTGCCCCGGACACCACCTATATAACTGGAGATGTAAAACCCAGATTTGAATCCAGATCCTTCAAGGTGATAAGCCACAATTTTTACTATCCCGCCGACTTTATACTTAGAATAATACAATTTATAGAATATTGTATAATATTGAATTCAATTATGAATATTGCTTAAAAGACGTTATTGTATGCTTTACTGCAAAGTTACACACTTTTAAATGCTGAAAATTCGAAAAATTTTCAAATTTATTCTAAAATCGCAAAGATTGTGTAAAATATCATCATAATTTTTTCTAACGGATAAAATAGAACTCTTGAATAACGCTTTCGAAGAGTATTCAAAAGAATGTTTTCCTTAATATTTTAGACCCAATAGCATTAAACAGCGAAAGCTTAAACAAAGCCATATATAGAAATCGCACAAATTTCTATATGAAATGTTATAGCTAGTAATAAAGATAAAAACACAGTTTAGGATAAAAAATAAATTATGTTTAAATAAAATATTTTCAATTTTTAAAACTTACAGTATATGTTATAATCAATTTTGTTCATTTCTTAGAATATTTAAATAGATCTGAATAGAATCTGTTGTCAATTCTATTAAAAAATTGTCAATTACTAAATTAAAACTTTCAAAATATTTTGATAAAACTATGGCGTAATTTACGACTGATTAAAATAAAATATAGATTTAAATCATCGTTTTGTTCAAAATTCTATACTTGTATTATGGATTAAGTACCAGAGCCGCTTCAGCCATCAAAATTAAAGCTTTTTGCTTTAAATTTGATGTTACCACTTCCCGGAACGAGGATCCAGCGGTTGGATTTCTGGGAAGCAAATGTTTGGGTTGTGTGATTATGTTATATAATTATTTCTTAGCGACTAAAATGCGTGACATATTAATAATGAATGGATGCGAAGATCAAATAAATGTTAGAATTTGTGAGTTTTCTTGTGTGAGGTGTTGTTATTTCTGTGATTGAAATAAATAAACCGAAAATAGTCTAGGACAGAATCTAAACTTTAAATTTATGCTAACTGGAGGTTTTGATTGGTAAGCGTGTGTCACGGACACATCTAAACATTTTGTATAACGGGCTGGGTATATTCGGCGCTTTCTCCCCTTGTGACTGCGCTAGAAACCAAACATTCCAGCTAGCATGAATATCCATAATTTTACCTGCCAACCATATATTCGAAAGTTTAATGAGCAAATCTGAACCACGATTGTTGAAAAAGAATATTGATCCGAATAATAAACACATTCAATAATGCTCTGAAATATTGTTGTAATCATTTTATGATTTTCTCTCCAATAGTAATTTTTTTTTTTTCTAAATCTTCAATTTCAAAATTTTCGTCTCAACTTTGATTATCAAAAATATTATGTTACTGTATATAAATACAAGTTTTAACAAATTTTATTAATGAATCATATTTCAAACTTCCTAAATTTTGTCATACCATACAAAATTCAAAAAATTTTCAATTTTTTTCGAAAATCGCAAAGATTGTTTAAAGTACTATAATAATTTTTTCAATGGTTAAAACATTCGAAAAGCATTTAAAAAGATGTTTTCCTTAATATTTTGGACTTAATAGCGATAAATTATTGTAAAGCTATCTCTATTAAAGTTATTGGATATTCATTCTAGCTTAAATGTTTGGTTTCTAGCGCGGTCACCAGGGGAGAAAGCTCCGAATATGCAATCCGGTTATAGAAGACATGACCCACGCTGACAAATCAAAAACGACGAGAGTTTAAACAGAAACCGTACAAATTTGTGTAAATTTCTATATGAAACGTTATAACTAACAATAAAAATAAAAACTCAATTTAGAAAAAAAATAACTTTTTTAAATAAAATGAATTATACGGTGGATGATCGGTTAACGAACAGTTCGGATCACAACAAATCGGATAACGAACTTCTTAGAAAAAAAATAACTTTTTTAAATAAAATGAATTATACGGTGGATGATCGGTTAACGAATAGTTCGGATCACGAACAAATCGGATAACGAACTTCCGCGAAAGATTTTAAAGTTCGGACAACGAACACATATTCGGATAACGATCATCTCACAAAACAAACTATGGGACCCGCGGACTGACGAATAACAGGTCGGCCGGATGGCCGCGTGGTGAAGCTCTGGATTACCACCCTGGAGGATCCGTTTCCCATACCCCCAATTTTTCAGGAGGGGTCCGGGCCCGGCCCATTGAACTCCATCCTTCAACCATCCGTTGACCCTATCGTTGTTGGTCATGGGCTCTATAAGTGGCCGCCACCAGATAGAGAATATCCCATGAGGATATGGCGGCTTAACTAACCTAACCTTACCTAACGGAATGACAGGCTTAGGCCTTGCACGTTCGTGGACTTATGGTTAAGGTTGGAAAAACAGTGATTTTTTTTTCCCGATTAAAATGAACTCGGAAACAAAACAAATCAAAGATTTATTAAAGAGAGAGATTTTACAATTTTTTGGCCTTAGAATGGTACTCATACCAGGTTGAGATCACTAGGCTTGGAGATCGCTGCAACGACAATGCTATTAGGCACTTCTGAAAATTCCTGAAAAAGAGAGAAAAGCAATAGACATTGGACTGATTGTTTAACATCCCACAAACAGAAAATAAACACGATAGATAAAAAGGTATTGAAACTGTGTATGTTTGCTATTACATATAAATAAACGTGTAAGAAATTATATAATTTTTTTTATTTATTTTTTGGGTCTCTAGAACGAATTGATCAAATTACCATAAAATCGATCTGCGGTTAACGAATAATTCGGGTCTTTGAACGGGTTATGTTCGTTAACCAATCACCCACTGTAGTCGGCCGGATTGGCCGCGTGGAAACGCTTCGGCTTTCCACTCTGGAGGACCCGGGTTCGAGTCTCGGGACCCACCCCTTGAAAATATTTATCATGGAGTCCGGGCTCGGCCCGTCGATCCCCGTCCTCCACAATCCGGCTGACCCCTCCGCAGGGGTAGGCAGCCTGTGGTAGTGCTTGTTTCGCCCCGCCACTTAGTATTCTCCCTGAATTGAAAGTGGCGTCATCTGTTAACAAAAAAAAATCACCCACTATATTTAGTTTTAAAATTTTATGTTCAAATTAATTTGTTCATATTATGTCGAGCAAATAACTATCTGTTGTCAAAACTAAATTCTAAGTGAAAGGAAAATTAAAATTTCTAAATATTTTGATAAAGTTAGTGGCGACTGGGGTAGAATAGCAGGAGTTAGTTGCAACAGACCCCAATACTCATTTTTAATTTGTTCAAAATTCTTGAAATACATACGAAGATGGTAGTAAAGATTATCTTCTGATCACGTTTTCTCAATTAGCTGATGCAAAAGTAACGTGATTGATTCAATAAAAAAATTTTAAGAGCGATGTAACTAAAAAAACAGCTTAGTTTAAAAGTTGTTATAAATACAGTTCAATTAGTAATTGTTCCTGGGTAACAGCCACGTTATAACTTATAGGACAGTGATACACTTAACCTATCTTCGTTCTTATACATATATTAATTAAATCTAACTGTGATGGTGCATTCCAAACCAAAATGGATAGAACTTGCGGCCAGTTGTAACATAAAATATAGGGGCATAATGCGACAATCTAAATCAGCGCTTCTCAAACTACGGGTCGCCACTCCAAATGGGGTCGCAAAAATTAAATTCAAACACTTGAATTTCAGTTTACATGTAATTTCACAAACGCCCAATATTTAACATACAACATATGAACATTTTAATTTCACAAACGCCCAATATTTAACGTATGACAACATATGAATTTTCAGTGTAGTTGGTTGATTGTGTTCATTTTAATAAGTGTGTAAATGATTTATATACCTGTATGTTTTATTTCATATTTAATACCTGGGGTCGCAAAAAATCTCGTAATGAAAAATGGGGTCATGAATGATAAAAGTTTGAGAAGCACTGATATAGACAATAAATTGGCGAGTGAGTGTCACTGTTCTTTCATCAAATTTATCTGTATAAATTACAAATTTTATCTGTATAATAATCGTAGAATATATAAACCGCTAATCAGTGTTTACGGGTTCGTTTGTTGCTTATTTATGTAATTTAACATTTCTGTGGTAAAATTTTTAAAAAATGTTACACTTGTGCACGAATTGCGGGCCGCACAAATCGTCGTGACGGGCCATAATTTGTCTATCACTAGTTTAGCAGATGACGATCTCGTTTCATCATTGTTTAATGAAATGTATCCTTTGCTTCTCCAGATGTCTTCAATTTTTATTAAAAATTAATTTTAATAATTATAAAATTCTATCAATTAAAATATATATTAAATTATTTTATTACGGTTCGCTGGACTTCACATATGCTGCGAAACCGTGTTATGCAGGATTACCTCTATTATGAATTAAAATAATATAATAAATATCTGAAAATCTGGCAATTATTCACAAACTTAAATTTTTCAAAATCATTACTCCAGGCCAGGACCCCGCTGAGAGAAATTTTCGGGCAGGTGACAAGTTTGTGGTCCGGGCCCTACTTAAAAAAGTAAACCACTTTGAGTTAATAAAAATGTCATATAAACATTAAGCATTTATTTTAAAAAATGTACAATACATTCAAAATTCGATACATTACATATCATACAAAATACGAACATTAAAAAAAAAGATTAAATAAAAGAAAATTTAAAAAAAAAATTTATTTTAAAAAATAAAACTTCTCTCTTTATTTTAAAACTTTTATTGCCTAATCTCAGATGATGCCAAAAATATTTAAAAATCTTCGATGATAGATGAATAAAAATTTTAAAACCTTCGTATATCAAAACACTGTTATATATGGAGTAGTTTATTTTGGCACAACTGCTTTGAATGGTAGACAGTGCGTTCTTGGGCGGCCTGCGATCTATCCAACACGTTATATGACATGTCGGGCCCTTTTCAATGCCGGATTCATGACAAAAGTTTCGGATGTCACCCCCCTCGGCACATAAAATAAACTTTTGTAAAAGTATTGTATTGATTGGTAGAATGATAAAGCGTAGGAATAATCATTTTTTCTTTTACCATAGGACTTATTAATTTGTTGTAGTATTTATACATAAAATTTTCTGCCGGGTGAAGTTAGTTAGTGAAATTTGTGATGATTTTTCACTTTAAGCCACAAAACCTCGTCAAGGTCTCACCCTTCTTTGTGGATTTTTTGTTTATCCAGAAACTCCATAATAGCTAGGCAGTAATCACCATTATGGATAAAACTGGACCCTTTCGCGACCGAATCAAAATCGGCTTATTAATCCCTCTGCCTCCCACGCAATCAGCAGCATCCGGCATTTACCAGGTCCACAGACTTC
>AYEL01083301.1:0-87869 GCA_000484575.1 Olivierus martensii | reverse complement strand
ATGGCATTATCATGAAAATATTTATATTGACAGCTTGCGTGTTCCTAACTCGAGATACAGTACGTCATCCGAGACTCTTTTTGTTCGGAAAATTTGTTCGTAAACTAAAGATTGACTGTATTTATTTTACCTCGATTGGCCACATAGAAATGCTTCGGCTTTCCGCACAGAGAAATTAGGATTAAATCAGGATCCCATCCTTGGGAAAATTTATATATAGACTCTGGCCCAGCTCGTGGATCCCTATCGTCTACAGTAGCGTTTATCAAGAAACTCCATAATAAAATGAATTACGACCAACCTTGGGAAAATTTATATATAGACTCTGGCCCAGCTCGTGGATCCCTATCGTCTACAGTAGTGTTTATCAACCTTTTCTGTCGTGCGACCAAACATTTGTTAGCAATGACATTCCGTCCAAAATGTTTATAATCTATAATTTCTAAAGACCTTTTAACTATCATTCTGTGATCCATTAAAATTTAACACGAGCCATAGGTTGAGAAATCCTACTCTATAGTTCGTCAAATCCCTCCACGAATATGGGTGGTCTATCGCAGCGTCTGAATTTGCTCAGATATTTATTAATCACTAATAATTGCAAATTAGAGTTATGAAAATAAAATATATCTACTTCTTTGAAAAGCTTCGCACAATTTAGTAGTAAGTTAATAGTTTTTAATTATGCTGCCGAATCTCATTTGGGAAATTTTGTTGCAATATTTTGATTGATCACTTGTGGTATTCCTGAATTCCCCCTGTGGGTAGGGGGCTAGAATTTAACCACCGTCTGACTCCGCGTGGAGTAAAAGTCACCTAAAGGGGGTCACTTCGCGTTGGTGGTTCCGAGGTCCGTTACTGGGGTTCACTTGTGGACTCCTATACGGAATCGGGATTGCTCCGGCGGTGCCCAATCCATCACTGGGAGCCTGCGGTGGGGCCCCATTCGGACCCGGAAGCCTGGCGGGCCAGCCCGCCGCGTATCGTTTTCTCACATTCATTTTCATTCGCGCGCGTTTCGTTTTCGAGGGACAAGTCATTACATAAACCCCATAGGGAATAGGGCAAAAAAATATTCCTGAGTCCTCCACTGGCTAGCCATCACTCGTAAAAAGATAAACCAGGAAATTCAAGAATGTGAATCAACGGGCGTATCCGAAAGCCCTAAATTTGTGACTGCCGGAATTTGCATATTTTAGTAAATAGAAGAATTTATAAAAATATTTGAAAGTTTGTGAACGACCGCGTTATGAAGTCGGTAGGATATCGCGTGGAAGCATACTATGTGTGAGGATCCCGCAGCGTATGGCCGAAATAAAAATGTGTATCGATAAATTTTAGTATATTTTCGAATAGAGTCGCGAGTAAGTTACGCAGGGATCCAGGATAGGAGAATTGATTCGGCTACTCATTCAAAACAAATAACATATATTTATTCAAAAAAAAAAAACAGGAAATAAAACACAATACAGTGGTACCTTGGTTAGCGAGGGCCTCGGATAACGACGTATTTTGTTAACGACGAGTGGCAGTAAGAAAAAATCTCTTGGTTAACGACTGCTGATTATGTGAACTTCCGACAAAATAGAGCTCTTTACAGCTCGTCATCGCATCACGTGATTCGTTAGCTCAATTGTTAATCGTTATTTTTTTTTTTTATCACAATTCAAATCCGACAATATCATTATTAAAATTAATAAAATTATAACCATATAAAAATATATTTAAGTAAACGATAATTAACATATAGTAATGAAAACAAATTATTTAATTAATTAAAAATAAACGTGCAACAGTTCACTAGTTTTTAGTTTCTTAAAGATGATTTCTAGACGATTATTTCAAATTCTGCGAACAAAGTCTGATTCTATTGTTTGTTTGTATTATATATTACTTGACACCTGCAAGTGATGTGACGTCGCAGTTCGGATTCCATTAGAAGAAAAAAATGTTTGGCCGAGATCCTACAGTTCATATAGACCAGCGCTTCTCAAACTACGGGTCGCGACCCCAAATGGGGTCGCAAAAATTAAATTCAAACACTTGAATTTCAGTTTATATGTAATTTCACAAACGCCCAATATTTAACGTATGACAACATATGAATTTTCAGTGTAGTTGGTTGATTGTGTTCATTTTAATAAGTGTGTAAATGATTTATATACCTGTATGTTTTATTTTATATTTAACACCTGGGGTCGCGAAAAATCTCGTAATGAAAAATGGGGTCATGAATGAAAAAGTTTGAGAAGCACTGATCTAAATCAATGTGTCGATTTAGACAAATGTCAAATATCCAAACAGTAGCAGTTCAGATGAAGTAAGTATTTTATTTCATGTGTAATCAAGAATATAACAGCTGTAATAGTGGAGAACTTTTCTCAACTATTCTTGACTACAATAGTGGGGGGAATGAATCCAATGTAATGGGTAAGAAAGTAAGTGGCGAAAAATACACAGCTGGTAATTGAATTCCTTCTATATTATTCATCAGAGGATTAAATTGAAACTAATTAGACTTAGCTTAATTAAACCTATCCTAAAATTTAAGTAAAAAAACATTTGGACGTATGGTATAGTTTTTCAAATTTTGTAGTGTTTAAACTTACACCGGTTACAACCTACCAAGACAGAGAAGTATATTGTAAACATTTCACATAAATCAGAAAAATATTTTTTAAAATACTAATTTAATCAAATCAAAATTTGTTTTCAACTGGTGAAGAAATTATAAAATGGTCTTTATAATAACATATTTATTATTTTGAAATTGGAATTTCATAACGTGAAGTAATTTAAAGTAAAAAGTGATACTATTATATCCGGTCTCTCTTATGGTCTAATTTACGAATTATTAAAATAAAATGTATCGATTTAAATCGTGGTTTTGATCAAAATTTTATAGTTGTGCAATGTATTAAGTACCAGAGCCGCTTCAGCCATCAAAATTAAAGCTTTTTACTTTAAATTCGATGTTACCACTTCCCGGAACGAGGATCCAGCGGTTGGATTTCTAAGAAGCAAATGTTTGGGTTGTGTGATTATGTTATATAATTATACCTTAGCGACAAAATTGCGTGACATATTAATGAATGGATGCGAAGATCAAATATATGTTAGAATTTGTGAATTTTCTTGTGTGAGGTGTTGTTATTTCTGTGACTGAAATAAATAAACCGAAAATAGTCTAGGACAGAATCTAAACTTTAAATTTATGCTAACTGGAGGTTTTGATTGGTAAGCGTGTGTCACGGACACATCTAAACATTTTGTATAACGGGCTGGGTATATTCGGCCTTTCTCCCCTTGGTGACTGCGCTAGAAACCAAACATTCCAGCTAGCATGAATATCCATAACTTTACCTGTCAACTGTATATTCGAAAGTTTAAGGAGCAAATCTAAACTACCATTGTTGAAAAAGAATATCGATGCGAACAATAAACACATTCAATAATGCTCTGAAATATTGTTCTAATCATTATATGATTTTCTCTCCAATAGTAATTTTTTTTCCTAAATCTTCAATTTCAAAATTTTCGTTAGCTTTATTTGTACTAAAAATATTTATAGATATATAAATATAAATTTTAGCAAATTTTATTTATGACTCTCATCTCAAACTTTCTAAATTTTACTTGTCATAACACAAAATTCTAAAAATTTTCAAATTTTTTCGAAAATCACAAAGATTGTTTAAATACTATTTAAAAATTTTTCCAATGGTAAAAACATTCGAAAAGCATTTAAAAAGATGTTTTCCTTAATATTTTGGACTTAACAGCGATAAATTATAGTAAAGCTATCTCAATTAAAGTTATTGGATATTCTAGCTTGAAAGTTTGGTTTCTAGCGCGGTCACGAGTTTTCCTTAATATTTTGGACTTAACAGCGATAAATTATAGTAAAGCTATCTCAATTAAACTTATTGGATATTCTAGCTTGAAAGTTTGGTTTCTTTCGCGGTCACCAGGGGAAAAAGCTCCGAATATACAATCTGGTTATAGAAAACATGACCCACGCTGACAAATCAAAAACGACGAGAGTTTAAACAGAAACCGTATAAATTTGTGTATATTTCTATATGAATCGTTATAACTAACAATAAAAATAAAAACGCAATTTAGAAAAAAAATAATTTTTTTTTAAATAAAATGAATTATACGGTGGATGATTGGTTAACGAACAGTTTGGATTATGAGCAAATAGGATAACGAACTTTCGCGAAAGATTTTTATTTTCGGATAACGATCATCTCACAGAACAAACTATGGGACCCGCGGACTGACGGAATGACAGGATGGCCGGATAGCCTCGTGGTGAAGCTCTGGATTGCCACCTTGGAGGATCCGTTTCCCACACCCCCAAATTTTCAGGAGGGGTCCGGGCCCGGCCCGTTGAATTCCATCCTTCAACCATTTGTTAATCCTATCATGGGTGTTGGCCAGCCTGTGTTGGGCTTTATAAGTGGCCGCCGCAAGATAGAGTTGAGGATATTGCGGCTTAACTAACCTAACCTAACATAACGGAATGACAGGCCTTGCGCGTTCGTGGACTTATGGTTAAGGATGGAGAACAGTGATTTTTTCGGATTAAAATGAACTCGGAGACAAAACAAATCAAAGAATTATTAAAGAGAGAGATTTTTACAATTTTTTGGCCTTAGAATGGCATTCATACTATGTTGACTATCATTAGGCTTGGAAATCTTTAAAACGACAATCTAGAATTATTAAAGAGAGAGATTTTTACAATTTTTTGGCCTTAGAATGGCATTCATACTATATTGAGATCATTAGGCTTGGAAATCTCTAGAACGACAATGCTGTTAATCACTTCCGAAAAATCCTAAATAAGAGAGAAAAGTAATGGACATTGGACAGATTGTTTAACATCTCACAAACGGAAAATAAACACGATAGACGAAAATGTATTGGGACTGTGTATGTTTGTTATTACATATAAATAAATGTAGTACCCTATCACCACAAAAGATTTTTTCAGAAAGATTTCTTTGAAAATATTAATGAATGTTCTGAAAACCCAAAATCATAGGAATATTTCTATTGCTAACTGGTACAGATGATACAACTTCCTGGAGAAAGAATTCTGGTTTTTAATATGACATTTGCAAGGAGCTAGAAGTACCATATCGAATATTTTTTCCACTGAAAGTAAAGGATGCAGATTACAAGTAGGATGTAATCTGAAATATTCATTAGGAATATGAAATGTTATTTGTTGAGCTGCTGTCATGATTTCAATGAAATTGTTTTCAATCCAAAAATTTTGATATTCTACCTAAATGGATACTTTCTTTTATAACATGGTTGTCCAAAAGGCGGGCCGCGAGTTTTTTTCAGAAAGATTTCTTTGAAAATATTAATGAATGTTCTGAAAACCCAAAATCATAGAAATATTTTTATTGCCAACTGGTACAGATGATATAACTTCCTGGAGAAAGAATTCTGGTTTTTAATATGACATTTGCAAACAGTTTAACGAATATGGTTTACATCACTGGTGGAGAGTGTTGAATTTAAAAACACGCCTGTACATCTGTATACACCAGACAAATACTGTATCCAACCAAACAAATACTATGATTGATGTGGTGAGTTAGTGTTGAATACACCAGTGACGTCACTGGTGAATTTACAGAGAGTTTAACAAACACGGTTTACATCACTGGTGGAGTGTATTGAATTTAAAAACACGCCCGTAGCATTATACTTATTTTTAAAAATTTCGTTGCTATGGGGATGCAACTATTCCATGTGAGTAGCAAAACTTTGCTATGCGATATACATCGACTGCATGTTGTAGTGCCTTTCAAGAGAAATAGCAATTAAACAAATAGAATGAACAATCGCATAAGTTTCACTTTGTTTTGTATCTGCATCTTAAGGTATTGACGATTGTCTTGTTTTTAGTTATGGGCTTCGAAAATCTGGAAAATTCAACAATATGATCCTTTTTCCAAATCAATTCTATTGAAATATGAATCAATAAAAATTAAAATATTAAAGATCTGAGAAAAATTCTATTTCTGTAACTGCTTTTTTTTTAATTTAAACTTTGTTAGTTTTTAGAATAATATAAATTACAGAAATTACATATGCCTATTTTTTGCAGATTTATGAATTTATTATGAATGAAAAAATATATACTGTATTTAAGATTTTATTTTATGCGAATTTAATGAAAAATTTGCTAATTATACAAATAATTATCTGCATAAATATTAAATATTCAGATAAACAACACTTTGAAATTAAGTATATAGACTTATGAATTGATCATTATGATTCCACAGTTTCTTGATCATTTTCAACAAATATTCTTATAATAAATTCCAATAATATATAATGTTTCTGAATTTTATTCAGATTGAAAATTATTTATATCATGTATACTTTCAATGCATATGAACACATTTTAATATATTTGAAATATTGATTATTTTTTAATTATATTAAGAATGATGATGCTTTGAACATTGATTATTCATTGGTTAAGTCTTTTATCAGTATATTAATCATTAGATTTGAATAATAATTTTTAATGCATTTTGGAAAAATAAACTCATTGTTTAATGGGGGTAAAATTAATTTACGTAAATTGCATGTTTACCTCTCAATTTATCTATAAGAAACTATGCGAAGCATAATGTACACTTCGGCAACTTTGAGAAGTTTGCTATTAAAATACGAATCGACAATTCCATTGTGTTAAAGATTCATTCCAAAAATAATCTTGGCTTTCAAAACAAACTTCTCAAAGTTACCGAGGTGTGCCCCACACTTTGCATAGTCTTCTACAGGTAAGCTTCATGTTTACCAATTGAGGCACTTCTATTTAGAAATTATACTTGAAGCTAACTCATAACAAATGACTGATTTAATTTTGTTTAAATCTTTAGAACCTGAAAGTTGTTTTGATGTCGATTCAGATAGAGGTAAGTGTTTCCAATTTATATTTATATATAAAAAAAATCATTTTAATTTCTGTTATAATTTACTTACTGCATCATTTAAATGATTTCAGAACCATCTTGTGAAACACCTAGTGATGTATTTGTTGTCATAGATAACAGAGGAATTGATCCTATACTATGGAAAAGACAAAAAGAATCTATCTCGTAAGTTTATATTTTTGGTGTTAAATAAGTAAGAATTTTTAAAAAATAAAATAATAAATATATAATTTTTTTTAAATATTATTATTAATTCTATTACTTAAGTATATTACTTAAAAAAAAATATTAAGGGAATACAAAATATTTAATTTTGTGATACTTATTAAGTCCTTTAGGTTAACAAGCATTATTAAACTATCTTTACTGCATTGAATATACTCAAATATAAGTTGAATATATCTATATTTAAGTCAAATCCATTTATGGAGAAATATTCCTGATGGGCCATTGGTTTCTATAGGCCAAAGCTGGTATATGTGGGCAAGTATCAAAAATTTTTATTAATGCTTGGAACAACTTTCTTAATGTAGTAAATAACACCAAGCACTTGAAGCAGGTCAAACACAAGTTTATTATTAGATATATATCTAATAATAAACTTGTGTTTGACCTGCTTCAAGTGCTTGGTGTTATTTACTACATTAAGAAAGTTGTTCCAAGCATTAATAAAAATTTTTGATACTTGCCCACATATACCAGCTTTGGCCTATAGAAACCAATGGCCCATCAGGAATATTTCTCCATAAATGGATTTGACTTAAATATAGATATATTCAACTTATATTTGAGTTTACTACGTTAATAGAAGCAGCGGAACTAGGTTGTTTAAAATTAACTTTCTTAATATTTTCTAGGGCCTATTTATATTCCCAATTCCACTACTTTTAAAAATAAACAGTAACGAAAATTTGTGACCCTTTATAAATCAAATCCCTCATTTTAATAGTTAAGAATAACAAAAAATTTATAATAACTTTGGCTGCAATATACAAATACAAGAAATATTAACTTTTATCACCTATCTTAAGAATTAAATGAATTTTATTATTATTATTATGATATATAATAATAATAAAAACAAATGCAAAGTCATATCTCCTGATTATAGAAAGATACATTACCAAACATATTATAAAAATATTTAAATCTAGAAGACGGCAGATGAACTTATTCATGTGTACCCAAGTGGCATACTAGCACATTTTTTTAGGCATGCAAAACTTGGAAGTGATGTATTTTTTAAAATTTGGATCAGTATATAAGAATAGGTTTTACAAAAATTTAACTAATTTTGGCATGCATTCTTAATAAGGTTCACCATTCTTAAGAACAACCATGTTAAATATGCAACTTATGGGCTGCATGCAATGCAGAGCATTCTTCGGTATGACCTATTTCTATGCCATATAAATTTTTTAACTATTATGTATGCTACATAATTCATCTACAGTACATAATTTGTAAACATGATAATACAGTAAAACCTCAGGTAATTTGAATTACAATAGACTGTCAATTATCTAGGGTTGGATTATCCGGATTGTGGATTAATCAAAGTTAATCAACATCTCCGAAGTGATGTTTAATCTTAGATATGTTATCTGAAAGATTTTTTAAATGCTCCAGATTCACTTCTTTATTATATCTTAGATAATTGGCAATCAAAATTAGAATTAAATTAAAATTACAAGTATTGCAATAATATCTTATTGCAAATAAAAACATTAAATTTTGACTGACGACTAACAAACAATGAATATTTGAATGAAATAAAATTAGTAAACAATAGAGAAGGTGTAATTTTCCAACTTGCAAAAAGTTATCAAATTACAATAAATAATGACTTTACAGAAAAATTATATGATTCTTTAAATTAGAATATTAAAATCAAATTCTTGCATTCTTCCTTGAAATTTTAAGTTGAGTAAGTGTGTACTTTGCCTGTTATAGCATATTACAATATAATATTATTTACTGTAAGTATTGCAGCACATTTGGGAATGTTATGCAGTGACATAACCAGGATTTTTTTTGGGTGGGCCAAGGGTGGGCCATACCGATGTGAAAGAACATTTTCCCGTATGCATTTTATTAAATCATATTTATGTAACAGAATGCTTGATGATCGATTAAGCAATTTAGCAATCGTGTTCATCGAGAGAAAAATTGCAAAAGCTCTTTTGGACAAAGTAATTAATCGATCGTTTTGCATCAAGTAAAAATCACCGCATAATTTTGTATTGGTGATATCAAATAAATACTTATATTTACCAGTATTTTGAAACTTTATTTTTCTTTGCAGCTAATCGTATTAATTAAGAAATGTTGCAAAGGACGCGTTTTTTCGCAGCTTGTAAATAAAAATTTTTTATCGATATTAGCGTGAAATTATGTGGGCTTAAATTATGCTTGTGGATTTTATTATCATTTTTACGGAATACAAGGTGTCTTGGATTATGGGGTGTTTAATATATTCGATTGTGGAGTCTTAGGTTATGTGGAGCTGAATTCTTGCGGTTTTCAATTTTACATTTCGGGTTATATATTCAGGGTGGGCCAGAATTTTCAATGCATGGGCCATGGCCCACTCAGGCCCACCCGTAGTTACGTCCTGATGTTATGGCATTCAGTTCATATATAAGTCAATCTGATTTATATATGAATTCATCAAAAACAAATTTTATCCTTCTATAAAAATCAGTTCTTTCCAAAAACTTTTGAAGTTATATTTAAGTAGATATATATTACTAATATAAATGTTACTGGATGATTAAGATTTCA
Organism: Olivierus martensii; assembly: GCA_000484575.1. Classification (NCBI taxonomy): domain Eukaryota; kingdom Metazoa; phylum Arthropoda; class Arachnida; order Scorpiones; family Buthidae; genus Olivierus; species Olivierus martensii. The sequence goes on along the minus strand of AYEL01083301.1, from coordinate 78,111 downwards.
TTTTTGTAATAGTTATTGTGTTTTTAAGTAATTTTATACATTCTCTACTTTTTTAAAATAAAAAAGAAATATAATGATTTCATTTTAAATTTAGGTTGTTATCAACAAATCTTGATCTTCGTTATTATGGAGGACGTATTAATATCTTTTCTAATTCTCGAGGTGATGTAGATCGAAGTTTAGAACCACTTATTGTTAATGGAACTTCATTAAGTTGTGTTGGATGCAAACTTGATTGGTATTTGTCTTGTAAGTATTAATATTTGACATAAAAATTATAAAAAGTTTAAAATTGCTTATATTGATTGTTTATTGACCTTAAGTATCATGTTACTGATATAATATCATTCCATGTGACTTTGTCTTCCTTTCATTCGGGGAACAATCATAACATAATGTTGAATAGGTGCAATTACCATAGTTCACCTACCCTAATAGTTTTTTTTTCAGAATTTTTGTTAAAAAAGTATTTTTTGACTTGGGTAGAATAGTTTGAATTTTACCTTAAAAGAATTACATAAAAGTCTTCATTCCTAATTATTTGTGTAAGTCAGGAATATCTGTAATATATAGATATCAAAAAAAGTTCTATATTTTCTTATTATATATTATATGATACATAATAGAGATAAATATGAACAATATAAAAGAACTATTAATTTTTTATTTAGCACTTCTATATTATTTATATAAATACTCTCATTTATCTTCCTTAATAATTATCAATAATAAAATAAAACTAATAATCCATGTGGAAAATGTTGAATAAATTATTAGTTTTATATTATTTTTTAATGACATCAATTTGCTAATATTCAAGAAATCTTAAATAGTTAAAATTCTTTAATTTTACAGCTATGACAAATGTTGATGAAACATATGTACTTGAATCATTGTATAAAACATTAACACAATATGAATTGGATAGATCAGCTTCTCATGGTGTACCTGGAAAGGTAATTATAGATAATAAAAATATTTCAATTAAAAATTTTATATATAATAGGAATAATGAAAATAATCTGAAAATAGTAGTGATTTATATTATAAATTTTATAAATTCATGTTGAGCTTTAATTAAAATATATATTAGTAAATATATAAAAAATAGAAATTGTTAATATCTAATTAGGCAATGTATATGCTGTTTTATATATAAATTTTAAAAAATTGTAGCTTTGATATTCATTATATGAATAATACGAGCTTTCTGCACAGTAAATAATGGATACTAAACTGTTTTACTTAGTATCCTCATTTACTATGCTTATAAAGTTTTGTGATAAATATAAAGATGATATAAAATTTTTACTGAACATTCAAAAACTAATGATTTTTTAGATACATAATTTAATGTTACCTTTAAAATAATTAGAACAATAATAAGATTTAAATATAGGATTATAATATAAATACAATATATTGTCCTCTAATGTTAGGCCATGTATTAACCAGTCCATTATAATTTAGCATTTAAAAAGAATAAAAAATCAAAATCTATACATAAGCTAAATCTCATATTTTGATACAGATAGCTTTATTTATAAGGAACCACTTGCTTTAACTCAATAATAAAGTTCACACAGCTCTCTTAGCAAGGATTAAACAGTTAACGTTCCGTTGTTCGATACTTAAGAAGCATGTGCTGAGGAGGGGCTGTATTATAGTTCGAAAACGTTATACAAGAATAAATTTTGTTTAATCCTTGCTAAGAGAGCTGTGTGAACTTTATTATTGATACAGATAGTCTTTGATTTACAATAAAGTTCAGTTTCAACCTTGTTATCAAATACAGAATGGTTATAAGTTGGAAATGTACAAAATTTATGGATTGTCCAATACCAATATTTATTATTAAACTTCACTTTATTGTAATAAACTTAACAAACACAAAAATACAAGATCCAGACATAGAAAGGATGCTTTTTGTATATTAGACCATTGGTCAGAAACTCAAACCTTTTGCCAATTGTATTGATCAATCACAGAATTTATCACTGACATCATTGCCATAAGAACAAGTGATTATAAGTTAAGGAATACCTGTAGTTAGATCAATAGGCCATTCATTAAAATAAATAGATAATTTTTTTTTTTTCATAATTTTGAATTCAAAATCTAAAAATTTCCAACAAATTGAAAAAATTTTTTTCAATAACAAATTAATAAAAATAATAAACATTAAATAAAAAACATGTCAAATTATTAACAAAAATTCTAGTTTAAAAAACAATCTTATATTTTTACAAATACAAGTTGTCTTGTAGCTATGTTTTGAGAAATATGTTGTGGAGACAACAATCTGTACTATTATATGGTTATCCTTTGCAATTTTAAAACAATTATGTTTATATAAAATCAATATGTAATCACAATAATAAATCTAAAGATAATGCAGAAGTTCAGATTGACATATTTTAACATATAATATGGAATAGGAATAGATAAATAATTTTAATATATTGTAATTTAAAATCTAAATTTTTATTATATGCATATACTGCATTCCATACACATTTATGAAAAGATTAAGAACTACTGCTCTATATCACTCCAATTTCAGGACAATCATGTGGAGTTAATGGAAACTTCAAGAATGGTATGAGATGAGAAACATGTTTCATGCAACTTTCTATCTTCTGTGCTGTTTGATAGCATTTGCTTAATGGTAAGTCTTGCCATTAAACAAATACTATCAAATGTGCACATATATATAGGATGATATGCAAATACAGGATCATGCATATCATCCTGTATATGCAGAATTATGCCTATTCTTGGTGAGAGTATCATCCTGATATTTGTAAATCTTAGGCTTGATTTTATAATGTCTTATTAAAGTTCTTATTAGCTTTAACTATCAGTTATCTATTTTACAGTTGTTAGATAAATAATAATTGGTAGTTTGACATCAGTAACTACAATTAGCATTTATCTAATCTATGATATATATTAATCATAATGTCTTTATATATAAATCATCTAATAGTGTTTATAATTGAAACAGTACATCCTACTAGATGAGTAATGTTTTTTTGCTGTTTATTAGAAAATAAAAATGTATTTTTAATCCCTTTATTAGATATTAAAGATTATATTTTCTTACTTAAAAAGGTTTTATATTATATTTAGGATTTTTTTTTATTAAGAAGTAAATCCATTTTTCTATTTTAATATGTAACTTTAATTCATTTTTAATATCTGTTTATTATATTTATTCATTTTTAATAATGTATCTGTTATGATGTAAGAGGATTAATCAATATTAATTTATTCTATTCTTATAGAGTATAGTATACTTTAATTTTGGTGATTTTGTAAAAGATGACCGTAACTTCAAAAATGCTCATTGGGAACTTACAAATAAACATCGTGGTGAGTATTACAAAATTGGTTTTAGAATAAAATTTAAGTATAGATGCAATAGCTTTTCCTAAAATATGTGATATATGAATTTTCATAAAATGTTCTGTATTTTAATGAAGATTCTTTATATCAAAGAAGTTAAAACATTTATTTCAAAATGAATTGGATAATAGAGATTAAAAAATTCTGTAATTTAATAACTAATATAATAAAAATTAACTATTGATTTAAAAAAAATCCAAAATTATTTAGACATGATAAAGAGGAATAAAATATTTACAGATTTCAAAATACTTTTAAGCCATTTATAATTTTCTCCAGATTATTATTATACGTTTTAATATTTAAGCCTTTTAGCAGTCAAATACTTTGTTGTCAAAAACATTTTCAATACACTTGGGGTGTGTTCAAAAAGTCTAACGTGTTAAACTCATTTTTAATGAAGCTGTTAAAAAGTAATTTTATTATACACTGTGCATGCTCCATAGCTGTAACATATTGCACAAAAGTCTAACAAAGCTAATGAAAGAAATAGCAAGTTTACTTTGTGAAAAACATGACAGCCCCAGTGTAACCAAGTGTAATACATATGTGAGCAAATTGTAGTATACACAGAGATGAAAAATGGATAATGTCGCATGTGTTACAATTTATGGTAAATAATGGTAAGTTATTTTTAAGGAAATTTTTGCGATAAAATCTATTTATTAGATGATATTTAATTATTAATCATTTCAAGAATTCGAATGTTCTATACTCTGAAAATTTGTTAAATAAAATTAAGGCTAGTTAGTTAATTATTTAGAATTATGCAGTGCTCTATTTCTTCATCATAATTATCAGAAAAAAATGCATCTTCCAAACATTTGAAAGCTCCTATTAAAACTTCCTTATGGACAGCCATGTGGTCTCTCTAACAGACCAGTCAAAAAGTATATACGACAATGAGACTAACTCAACATGAGAAAAGTATAATGCGCTAGGTTTTTTGAATGTGCCCTTGCTGTCTTCCATAGCTTCTAATACATACAATGTATCTGGCAATAAAGTATTTGACTGCTAAAGGCTTGAAGGTTAATATTATATAATAATAATTTGTATTTATTTGAATAGTTTTAGTGACTAATATAGGATAAATTTTGTTTTGTTAAACATAATTTATAGAAAAGACTAGAAATCAAACTAACAGATAAAAATTTATTGTCTTTTTATCTTTTGTGTACAAAATTTTGAATTCTAATTAATAATTGTCTTTCTGAAATTACGAATTAAACTATTCCTAAATAGACAATTTGATAATGTATTTTCAAATAATACAAGTTATTGAATTTCTAAAACATAACAAAGAAATTAATCATACATATAGGTATTTACAATTTAACAAAAATCTTTTAGGCTTATTTCTCTGTAGATATTCTTTATTATCACACCTTCTTAATCACAATAATTCAAACAATACCAAAATTCATATAAAAAAGTTAAATTAAATTTTAAAATTCTTAAAATATATTACAGTTAATCATAGTTTTCTAGATATGCATTTCAGCCAATGATGCCCTCTTCAATCTTTATTCCATAATTACTGCAAACTATAGCATGATAATTTACTACCAAAAATATAATTAAATAATCAAGTTTTCATATTCTAATTTGCCTTATATTCTTTAACAAAAACTTTCACAACTTATATAAAGATTTCTTAATATCATATTCCATTAATTACAATCTTATTTTCTCAAATTGAAGAACATTTTTTACATACTGAATTAAATAAAATGATTTTTTAACAATATTTCTATCTTATTATAATGACAGTTCTATTTAAATTACCTTTTACTCAATACAAAAATTCATTTTAACATAAGTAAATAGTTTAATTCTTTCCTTCGGAAGATATACCATAAATTAATCAAACCAACAAGCCAAACTTCCCCTGGCGGATGATTGGTTTGATTAATTTGTAAAATTGTTTATCCCCTGTTTGTTCGTTGTTTATAATTGATATACCATAAAATTTACATTTTTTTAGTCTTATAAACTTTTTAAAAAACACTCTCTAGTGGTTTAAATTGGAAAAATTATATTCCACCAAATTTACGGGAATTTTAAACCTGGTAATGAACTGTTTTTTAATATCATATTCCATTAATTACAATCTTATTTTCTCAAATTGAAGAACATTTTACATACTGAATTAAATAAAATGATTTTTTAACAGTATTTTTATCTTATAATGACAATTCTATTTAAATTACCTTTTACTCAATACAAAGATTCATTTTAACATAAGTAAATAGCTTAATTCTTTCCTTTGGGAGATATACCATAAAATTTACATTTTTTTAGTCTTATAAATTTTTTAAAAAACACTCTCTAGTGGTTTAACTTGGAAAAATTATAGTCCACCAAATTTATGAGAATTTTAAACCTGGTAATGAACCGCATATATACATTAGAGAGACTAAAAGACAATTGAAAATAAGAGTAAATGAATGTAATAGGTATATTAGGTTAAATCAATATAAATCAGGAATATTAATATATTGTATTGAAAATAATTGTAAAATAAATAATAATTTAATGCAAATATTAAAACAAAAAAGGAAACATACACAAAGATTATTTTATTAAAAAAAAAGAATTGAAACAAAGGAAATTATTAACTAATAATAAAAATAGTTTAAAAATCCCAGAAATAATTTTATGCTCTATGAAGTTTTATAAAATTTATTTTATTTCATTATTTATATTTCAGTTAATATTAGTGCTTTAATATATTAATTAAAGCATTAATATAAAAATAATGTTAATAGAAGTTTAATTGTATAACACCTCTGCTTTCAATCATTTTGGAATGAATTAAATTATTAAAGTATATTTCTGATTTTTGATTAAGAATAATTTTGAGTAATGGTGATTTTTGTGGATTTGTATCCACAATTAATATCTGTAATTAAGGAATGATTATATTTCTACAGAAATGCATACATTATCAATATGAATTGAATAAATAATGTAATACTTGGAGATAACAAATGGCTATGGTTGTAGACATTCTGCCACTTATAAAAGAAATAAAAAGAGCAGTACAGCACTAGGCAGAAAAGAATCTTTTATTTCATTAAAAGAAATGTTTTCGACCACTGCTGATGTAGACCATTGATAGTGGTCAAAAATATTTCTTTTGTGAAATAAAAGATTTTTTCTGCCTAGCACTGTATTTTTTATTTCTTTGATAAGAAATAACATTCTTCATTATTGTATCAAACCCCATTTTGAGCTAATTGAAAAATTTTGAATATTATTTAAATAAGTTAATATCATATATTATTATATCTTTAATAAAGAAATTATTAAATTAACTGTTTTCATTAATTTGATTTCAGATGCTCAGATTTTTGTAGTTGGTTCTAATAAAAGAGTATTAGAACATCTAGCAACGGATCAGGAAAAAATAATTTCAGATGATAATGTCAATGAGATTGCAGCTACATTAAAGCAGGAAATTTGTGAATGTAATAAATGTTTAAATGTTATTTTGTTAGGGTTTTTTGATATTTTGTATAAATTTTAAATATATTTTATTAATTAAACTAATTTTATATAATAATCTTTTTAGCTCCTGGAATTATACAATATCCTAATTGTCGTTTAAGGCGTAGTACTATGGATAAGTATGATTCAGCTTTCTCTGGATATGTAACGCCTAAACGAATCCAGTATTGGTCTATGTTTCCTGAATTCTTTTTAAAAAGTTTTGAAATAAAATTCCAGGTAAATAAAAATAATAAAAGGAAATATCTCGGATTGAAGTAAAAATAATTTTTCTCCTGTAAATTTTAGTTTACTGCAACAGGTGGAAATATTAAAGTATGCTATTCAAGAAATAAACATCATTTGTTGAAGGGAGAAAATTGCAAAGAAACTTCACCAACAGGTAAATCTACTTAATTTAAAAATAAATCAGTTAAATATTAATATTTGAATTAATTTCAAAACTATTTTTTAATGATGCTTTGCAAAATAGTAAATATACGTTTTATTCTATTTCAGAACCAACTATAATATTTTCTATGTCAAATCCATGTAAAGGTAAATATATTTAAATACAGTAGTTAATATTGTGAACAAATAATGGCACATCTTTTTCAACCTGTTTAAACATATGATGACTAGATATAATTTGGAACATAATCTGCTGTTATCTATTAGCACATTAGTTTATGGTTTTTGCTCTATTACTAAATAACTTCTTAATTTATAAAGTGACAAATTTTATTATTCTCATCTTACTTCAATTCTTTTAAAATATTTTATTAAATCTAAATTATCATTATCTGATATAATTTAAAAATTATTTTATTGGTTCAAATGTAATGACATATTTTTTTATAAATTCTTCCTTTATAAAACTGGAAGTAACCTATAATTATGATCTTAAAGATATAGATAACTAATATATTTTTATGAGCATAGCTTTCAGTTTTCAATTTATAGTTGATATAGATCAGAGCTTAGGCAGGTGCAAGAGAAGCTCTGCACTATAATAAAAAATAATTATTGAATACTTGGTCAATTTTTGATAATTAAAATTGGCTCATTATGATATTTGATGCAAATTTGATTAACAGGTGATTTATTGATAATACAAAAGTGTCAAAGAAAATTACAATATTTTGTACTGAGTTTAATTAAAATTGGAATAAATAAACAACTGCAGATAAATATCTCCAATATTAAATTTCATTAGAATTGATATGATCATTTTTGAGTTGAAACATGCAGAAAATCAGCAAATTTGATATACACTAAATGCATTTAATTTGCACAACTTTGTGTAAAGAACTTATAATAAGGGATTTATAAATAGTAATTGGCTGGGACTTGTGAATGTTAAACATGCACTGACTTCAAGATATTTTTTGCTCTTAAATTTAATATTTAATATATTCTAAATATTAATTATGATTTAAAAAGCAATAAATGTATAAAAATTATTATTCTAAATATAATTAGCATTTATAGAGAAAATTATTTATTACAAAATAGTAAATTTGGAGAATCTCTTTGGAAAGAAAAATGCAAAGACAAAACAATTTACAATGATCAATAAAAAATAGAATTTAAAAAGTGCTTTTGGGATATGAATCCATCTTCAGTTTATATGCATAATAAACAATAAGATATAACTGTACAATACTAAAACTGCACTACAATGCATCAACTTAGAAGATATATATATATGTATACATAGATATGTTTACAGCATGTGTGATGGTATAGCACGGATTGCTAGGTGTTCTGACTATGCCATCTGTTACATGTCATTTGTTCAGTGATATATTTCTTTTCTAATGTCACTTGGAGGAGGACCCACCTACTGTGTGTGATAGCCACTTCCAAGCTTTGTTAAGCCTTTCTGCATCATTTAATTTATTACAAATTTGTTCAAATTTTCTTTAAGAAATATACTATTTTTCTTTAATGAAATCAGGATCTGCAAGTTGGATTTAGAATATAATTCTTGCATTCTTCCAATATAAACTGATGTCTTTATATTCCTGATAAATTTTTAGACTTTTCAATCTGTTTGATTTCATCTATTTATTGGATACAAATTAAATGAAAGATTCTTGTCATTTGCATTTATAGATGGATACAGTAAGCAGCACTTGCTGTTGTCAATATTAGTCTAACATTAGTATACATGTGATTATTTGTATATGCATTTGTTATAGAATGTGTATCAATAATTGGTTATGGAAATTTTATTTGACAGTTCTGTATAAAATTCCAAACAATAAGAAACTTCTCATGACAGATAATAAAAAATTTTATTTCGACAGTTGTACTTTATGCCATTATCTGAATATTCTTTCATGGAAATTGTCCAGTCACTGGGCTTATCCAAAGTTTTGTTTAATAAAATATTTGCATGTTATATTACACAATTTTAATTTGTGAAAAAATAAATAGAGGAGTTCCCTGATTTAATTAATTCTGATTATATGTAAAAAATATTACACAAAATATACACAACATATACACAAAATATACACAAAATATACAAAATATACACAAATGTGAAAAAATAAATAGAGGAGTTCCCTGATTTAATTAATTCTGATTATATGTAAAAAATTATGATACACAAAATATTTAAAAACTCAACTTTATAATTTAGTATATAGTGGAAGTATTGTAATTTTACAGAGAGTTATTAACAAAATTCTATTAGGCAAAAATATCATGATGATGTTAACCACACTATTAATAATAATAATAATAATTTATCAATAATTAACTTTTCATAATTAAGTTATTTTATATTGCAGTAATTATTGTAATATAATACAAAGTATTTATATGTATTGCATTATGATATATTATATTTCTTACTTTATGCATAGGCTATATGTACAGGTGTAATTTTTTAACCTTTTCATAATAATTATGTAATAATTTACATTTGATTCTTGTAAAATTTGATTTATGTTACCATTGCCATCAATATAATTCTTGCAAAAGTTGTGAAGATCCTGTGTGTATATATATTTCAATTTATTTAATAGATACTGTACAGGCATACAGTGATTCGCTGATATGGCAGTTTTCAATTTTATTGTATATTTTTATTTTATATATCAAAAAATTGAAAATTTTCTACAAAATAACATTTAGAATAAATATATGAAATATAAATTAACACATGGATGGGCCAGGCTTGGAGCTATCCTGAAAAACTGAAGTTGTGTCACATAATAAAACTAAAACCTTAAAAACCTAACTGCTCTCATTGGTGTTCAAATAATCTATTAACAAATACTAAGCACACACAAGCAGACCAATACTTTTAAACATAATCATTTAATCAGAGTAACGTTTTCGGCTTCAACGCCATCATCAGCTCTTACAAAGACATAATGGAACATAATAAAAATGTCACAGTTGCACTCCGGAACGTTAAGGATGTGTACAAGCATGAAGAGAGAACAAGAGTTTACGAAATACTATTAAAAAATCTTGAAAATGGTAGAGAGGAGGTTTATATCGGTGTGACAGTAAGAAATTTGAAAGATAGGATAAAGGAGCATAGAAAGGACATTGAAAAAGCTAACTTGAACACTTCACTAGCTAAAAGAGCATACGAGTGTAATGTACAAATAGAGTGGGAAAAAAGCAGAATACTGAAGCCTTTTAGTAATGTGATCGAGCTGTTTGTCGCGGAGGAGTTACAGATATTTAGAGGAAGTAAGAACGGGTTAGTAATTAACAATAGGCAAAGGAATAATATATCTAAAGCCAGGAAGTTTGCTTTACAACGAGGTTCCCAATATAATATCGACTGAGGAGGGTTTTGTGGCAAAGATAATTTTTGTATTTCTGGAAATTGTTACGAGGTTTAGTTTATATTTTTCTACGTGTAAATGTAATATTAATTAAATTAGTTTTATTTGGTTAGACTTTAGCCATAATTGTAAGACCCTGTTTGGTATTTAAAATTAATGTAGAATTTTTTGAAATGTTTTTAAAAAAAATTTTGTATTTTAGTTCTTAATGTTATTTTTGTGGTTCTAGAACTGTGACATTTTTATTATGTTCCATAATGTGTTTGTAAGAGCTGATGATGGCGTTGAAGCCGAAAACATTACTCTGATTAAATCATTATGTTTAAAAGTATTAGTCTACTTGTGTGTGCTTAGTATTTGTTTAATAATTATCTGAAGGTGTGAGATTCAAAAGTGAACCTAGATCCTCTAAGGTGATATGCAAATTTTTTAAAATGCAGCCATCTGGCCAAGTTTTTTTAGGCCTAGTACTGTTGTATACATAATGAATAATAATATAGTAGTGTGTTTTTAAGTTTTTATATGCATTAGCAAATTAAAAAAGGCAGTGCTTTATAGTGAAATTACTTTACAGTGCTGATCTGGAATGTAACTGTCATAATAATGAGGTATGCTGCATATTGGTTGAATAGAGTTTTTCAGACTTCCAAAGTTAACTTTAATAATCTTTAAAATATTCTCATTTTATTTCCATATAACAGTAAGATATATTGTTGTTTAAAAAGTTCTTAAAAATAGTATATCTTTAAAATATATCCTATTATAAAATACTTATTTTAATAGATGACGGGCCGCAAGCGGCCCGCGGGCCGCGTGTTGCTCATCCCTGATGTACAGTATGTAAAGACACGTTGTCGTGATGATGACGTTATCGTGATATAATATGATGGTTAAATCAACATTCAGTTAGTAACAAAAAGCCAATGGATTCCAAATATAATAAATAAATGTGATGTCTCTAAAAATGGTGTCCGCGGAAGAGTATCCCGCGTGATTCGGTGACTTATTTTATACTAACCAAATCTATAAATTCACTTAATTTAAATTTTAGCAAGTGTCTATATTCGGCACTCTGTCAAATATACACTGTTTTAAAATTTTAAATTACTGCTATCTTGTAAAGCAATGCTTCTCAAAGTGTGGGTCGCGACCCCATATGGGGTCGCGTATTTTAATAGATGTTTTATTTATTTAAAATATAAAAAATTGTATTTAAAGGAAGATAAAATAGTAATATATCAGATCATCAGAAAATTTTAATTTTTTTTTCCTTGTGAATGGAAAAAAAAATTAAAAATGCTTTAAGATATATAATACAAAAATTTATTAATAAGTTAAGTTTTATAAATTCATTTAAAAGTTTATTTTGGAAAGTTTCTTAAATATTTTGGAATTACAAATATCTAAGAAAAATTCCATAAATTTTTGAGTAAATAAATAATTCCACAGTGATTTGTTGGGTGTAATCAGTGTTGTAGCTACTGCTCTAAGCACCTATGGCTCAAGATATAAAAGGTGCCTTTGTGAGGTGGACGATGGTAGTGATCCTATAAATTAGGCACCTATTTCGAGTGGCACCTATGGCCGTGGCCACCTTCGCCATAGCCTAGCTACGGCACTGGGTATAATTATTTAATTTAAAAAAAATGATGGCATACAGTGACCATGCACCATCGACGAGTTATGTGAGATCATCTGCTGTGAAAAATCCAGGCAGTCATGCATAGTGCAGCCATGAATGATAATCTATTAAAAAAATCTTCGATTTTTTTAATAGATTATCACATTATTGCATTTAAATAATTTTATGTATCCATTTTTATTACAACAGTTTAATAATTATCTCAAATTTCGCAATTAATTTATGATTTTTTATTAAATAAATTTTGTAAAAATCAATATTTATACATATGATTACGTAATATCGAATATTATTGCTCTAAAAATAAAATTATTCTTCAAGGAATAAAACTTGCATAATTTTTTGGTATATAGTAGTTGATATTAATTTGAAAAGAATTAGCTGAAATTTTCAAGTTGGAGACAAAATTGAATATTTGAAAATTATTTTATGATGGATTTTGATGTTATTTTGTGACCAGTAATGTCCAAATCAAGCTTTTCTTTCCGTGGCAGTGACTTTTTTCTATTAACTGGTGCTTGGATCAAAGGATTCTTATTACCTAAACTATCCATCCATTCTTTGCGAAAACTTTTCATGTCAGATTCATCCATATTGACTAATTTTTCATCCTCTTCTATATTTCCAGTTTGATAATTTTTGCGCTTTTCCAAAATATGTGCTTTTTCTCCAAGATGATAGCCTAAGCTCAACTTTTCAGTTTTAGTACGAGAATCTCGGACACACTTCTTACTCTGGCCGACTCCACCAGGACCCTGATATTTCGAGCTAGATGCTTGATAAATTTGTGGTTTCTCATTATTCTTCTTCTGATAACTCATTACTGAAGAAGATGTGTATATACTACAGTCAGGAGCTTTAGCGTTTAAGCCTCCTAATCTCGAAATCCGTGGTGGATAGAATAAAGTTGGAAAAGGTGGAAATTGATTAGTGATTCTCTGAAATTGTTCTAATTCTTTCAAAATATCTGGAGGATCTGGCTTCTCAAAAAATGGATCGTTTTTAAAGAAATCTAATCCACTGAACTTAAAAAAATTGTGGTCGTTGCTTTCATTAACGGTGAGATCTTTATCACAGAAATTAGACATCTGGAATGAGAAATTATATAAACTTTACATATTTTAAATAAGAGATTTTATGAGATATATATTAAAAGTTACAATTTAAATAGAAAACTATATTATTCAAACTCTATAGCAACCTTTCGTTTTTAAAGAAAAAAATTAATGAAGTAGACTTGAGTAATATTTAATTAAGCAGCAAAATAAATAAATAAATATGATATATATAAATTAATCTGAAACATTTAAGAAGCTTTAAGTATTCTATTTTCAATTTCTTTATCAAAAATTTATAGATACTAAAATTTTCGTATCAAATGGTAATATATTTTAATCATGATTTAAAATTAAAGAAAAGTAGTGTTGTTTAAGACAGAGTTGTCTAATTTTTGTTTTTGGCTTTTTCATACCATTTCTGCAATGCTATAGATGAAGAAAATGAGTAGTGAATGGGAATAAATATATTAAAGATTCCAGTTTTATTATAGAACAAAAATATTTCCGTTTTGAATGAATAAGATAGAGAACAATTACAAAAAATCTTTTTCTTAAAAATAAACGGCAATTTTAAGTTAAACGATTGTAATTTTTAGTCTGAAAGATTTTTTGCTCATTTATATCGAATTTAATATGATAAACTGATGATAAATTTTTAATAATGAATATTAATTAGAATAATTTACAGAGCTGTACTTATATACAGGGCTTGAGGCGCCAGCTTAATGCTTCGCAGATATAAGGGATCTCAAAAGTTAAATTTGACAAAAAGTTTTTATTAATTTAAAGTTTCAAAAACTTACAATAATTAATATCAAGATCAAATTAAGATACTTGAATAGATTACGCAAATAAAAATCAAAACAATATTTGTCATCAAATTACTGCATATGACATGATTTATAATTGAGTAATTACAGTATTTTTCTTTCCGTTATCAAACAAAAGCAGCAGAATTGTTTTTAAATATAAAATATATCGCTCCTTTTATACTTTTTACCAATACGTTATCCGGGCTTTAGTAATTTGGATTTATACATATATGCATACCATCGATATATATGATGCATAATGTATTTTTTTTTTTTTAATTTTACCCTGATTGAAGGCAATTTAATAACGGGCCCGAGAAGGGTAAATACGGCCCTATAAAATTTAATCACGAAATAATTACTTTCAGAACTTAAATAATTTATTATAACTCTAATAATTGGCATTGTCAAAAACTTATTAGTGATATAATAAATTATTAAAAAAAATAATAATAACAAAATACTTCAAATATTATTTATCAAACACAGTTTTTACCTTTTATTTGAAGAAATTTCCAGTAAATGTTCGATTGTTCTTAGAAACTGATACTGATATAAATTCAATAAATTTATAATTATTCAATATAAGGTTAACCTTTACATGCTAAATAATTAGTTATTAAAATAAATATTTTATTTAATCCAAAATTTTATTTATACTATTATAAAAATTAATAATATGGCGTTTATTTTTAGCCACAAATTAATTTTAGTAAATTTTTTTTAATTTTAAATTACTATATCAATAAGATATGACGTTGTCAGCAGTTTTGCTTCCAAGATACAGTAATTTCTATATTACAGTATTAACTTCTTTCTATATAAATCTATGTTTTTGAAAAATTATATTTACTAATATAATTATTGTATACAAATTATTTTTTAATTAAAGTAAAAATCAATTCAGTTACGATAATACAGAATTTGAAATTTGTAAAAATTGCATTAGACTCGACCAGATGCCGAATAGTAATGCGCTGGCAACGCTGGCTTCTATCAGAAGGATTAGTCTCAATTCTCGAGTCCTATATCCAGAAAAGTTTTACAGGAAGTGTCCGGCCCGGCTCGTTCAACCTGTTCCTTCCTCTGACAATTGATCCCACAGGAATATGGGTAGTCCTCACTAGAATGTCCCGCAATTTAGTAATAATTAATTGGAAAGCGACGTAAAATCCAATTGAATGCAATTAACATCGAGAATGTACGCTTCAAAAATAAATTTTTAAAGACAAACCATTTCTAATTTTCATTTTACTAATATTGGCATACAGTGAATGATTAATTTTAAAATATCCAACAATGATTAAGTTTTGAAAATCATAGCTAATATTTTAAACTCTATATCATCATCATATCAAATAAAAATGACATAAAATATACTTTTTCCTATTTGTTAATGACATAATCATAGCTAATATTTTAAACTCTATATCATCATCATATCAAATAAAAATGACATAAAATGTACTTTTTCCTATTTGTTAATGACATTATATTGGAATAACATAAATATATTATCCATATTGCAGCATATTCAAACAGATAAACCTGTTAACCTTGCTTTAAGGTAAACAGTATTTAAAATTTTTTGGCGTTGAATAATTTTCTTGGTTTTGAAGATATTTATAATGTTGTATTTCAAAAGGAACAACTACCTTACTGAATACATTTTTTTTATATAGGCTATTTTTTTAATATAAAATTATCTTTAAAGTTATCATCAGTTTTTTATGTTTTTAATATGAAGTTTTGAAAGCTAATATATGGTTTAAAAATATAAATATATATGATTATAATAATTATAAATATGGTTTTAAATATTAAATTTTCTACAAAATTGGCAAAATAATAAAAAGTACCAGTATCAATTACATTAATAATTTAATCTGTTTCAAATTTATTTATTTTTAACATATTAAAACATCATCAGTCTTAGCAAGTATAAGATATGTTATAAAATTATTCATGTGGTTTCATTTGTTATTAGATTTTCCTTAATCTAAGATAATGAGTGGCTTAAAGCAGTGGTTCTTAAACTTATGTGGTCTGAGGACCCCCTCTTGGACCCCATCCCAACCCTAGGGAGTTTACGTCATTCTTGAGACTTAATTTCTGGCTTAATAATCTCATAGGAACTACGTTATAATAAATATTGGTAAAAATGTATCACTCGTTATTTTAATAAATGGTCTTGTGCATAAAAATCACAGAACAAAAATTATATAAAAATCACAGAACATAATAATAATAGGTTTATGTTTTATTTATTGCCTTAAAGATATATTTTTTATTGCTATGCACTTCTTGCCTTTTCATCATCATCTTGAACTGTTTGCAACCATTTTTATAATTTCGCAGAGCCCCGGTAATGGCTACGTGGACTCCTGGGGTCTGCGGACCACAGTTTAAGAACCGTTGGCTTAATGGAACCTAATATCTTGTGATATTATAAGCATATTGTGATATAAGAAGGGAAATGATAACAAGCACATTATTAACACAGAGGTATTCTATGAAGCTAGACCATTACTTGATGCTATCATTTACAGAAGTTTCACTGCATATATTTTTTATATATAATTTTTTTTAAATTTTGTTTGTTTATATTAATCCTATGCGTTAGACTTAATACTTATTAAATAATGAATTTTCACAAATTTTTATAAATTATATACGTTTCCGTGATGTAAAGTTTGGTAAAAAAAAACTTGAATGGTATAAATTTAATTTAGTAAAGCATTATATGTTTTTTAAAACAATAATATTTTCAATGACGTACAAAATAGCAATCAGAATAGACTGATTCAATATATGTATATGAATTTTGTATATTATTGATTTATAATTTTATCGAGAAATTATTTTTTTGATGGTTACTTAACATACGAATAAAAATTTTGTTTTCTAAATTTAGGTAAAAATGTATATAACTGTGATCCTTTTCACTTTGCCATAGAAGGAAAGGACACAGCTAGTCATGACCCAAAATGCATAGGTAAGCAAATCAGTAATTTAGTTTTACTTAAGTAATTACCAATTTAAAATAATTTTTCTTTTTAGACAAAGAGTGCAAAACTTTCGATCAGATTAAGTTCTTGATACAGCACGAAGGTAAATGAATTAGTAATTTTTATCGCATTAAACTAGTTGATGATGTAACAGTAAACAAATTCCAAATTCTATTTATTTAGGAGTATCTTGCAACAGATCAACCCAGTTATTTTCTTCTTTTGTACTCTTAGTGTTATCTTTATTTTATTTGATGAAAATGAACCAGTAAAGAATGTGTGAAGTGATTTTAAAACATCAAAAATAACCTTAAACTTTTTTTTTATGTACATCTGGGAGTTGTAGGTACAAAATAAGAATTTGTACACCATCATTTATGTAAACAATTATGAATTTATAACCATGATTTTTATAATAAATTGTCTTTTTTTTAATACTTTCGAACGTTTAAAAATTTTATTTAAAAGTAGAAAATTTACTTTAGATCACTCAAGAATGTTTTAGAGGAAAAAAACTGCTTCCAAAAGTGCAGACACACTATCTAATACGGAAGTAACTACTAAAAAAATAAGATCTGTATTTTGACATTAATAGGTACTGTACTGTACTCTTTTCTAATTTTAGTTTTTGCTTTTTAAATGTGTACACACAAAGGAAATTTCCATTTTAAGAAAGTTTCGACATAAAAAAACAGGTTAGAAAAATATTTGGCAGAATTTTTGGCTGTTAATAACGAATACATTAAATTTTAAGTCGCACCTGCTTTTCTTCCTAAACTGTTCGTTTCTGTGTATACGCCCCAAATTTTTATCCCCCAGAAAGGGGAAGCAATACAAGAATGTTTGTTGCCAAATCGTTGACTAGTTTTCGACGAAAAAAAGCGGACAAAATCCATTATCTGATAGTAAATATTAAAAAAAAAAAAAAACAACGAAACATTCTGCAGAAAACAAGATCTCAAGGACATAACCGGACCACCCACTAATAATAAAAAAGAAATAAATAACACTGTATTTTTGCTTTATTAGAAATAATGAAAATTTAAAATTACAGTTTTATTAGTTGATAAATTATCAGATAAGTAGTTAATAATGCTATTAAAAGTATGGATGTAAAGGAGCATACACACCCATATTGGTTAAAAGTACATAGCAACACTTGTATTATGAATGGAGCAATTCGCTGCTTGACAATTAGCCCCTCGCATGGTTGTTGATTGCATGTATGTGACCGTTTGTGTGGGAGGGAGTGACTGCAACTCCGCCCTCCCTGGAGGTCAGGCCTACAGACAAGACGCGGGAGAGGAAGATTGTCGTTGTGAAGCTGTCCCTGTGAGCCAGATGTAAAATTAAACCTGGAGTATAGCCAACAAGTTAACCAGTGATGTTACCATATATGGAGGTCGGGGCATTCCCTTAGTTTCCCTACCGGATCAATGGTGAAACGACGCATTTGTAAGAAAACTTCAGCGTAAGATGTAATCATGTATCAAGACGGTGCTGGATGTTCAGTATTGGTAACCCGCGTCACGTGGTATAACTGCGCCCTGGTTGACCTTTCGCGTAGTAGGTCCGTGCACGCTTTGGAACACGAACCGTGCTGTCCGGATCCTTCCAAGTTATCGAGTTCCGAATGCCACGCAGTACATTACGGACTTTGTTCGCCACTGTTGAAACTTCCTCCTTTCTCTCTTCCACCCGCTATTACTACACGACGAAGCGATCCTTGGGACGTGCTGGTCAGCGAGATCGAAGATCAACTAAGAGACGTCGTCAGTAACTTCGTATACACTGACAAAAGCAAGAAAGAGAAGTCCGTCGTCAAGCGTCAAAACGACACTTATCGCAAATTAAATTCTCACGCAAGCGACGGGATCAACTCCGACACGTGTGCATCAGAAAAAAGTTTATGGGAAGCAAATCATGTCGATTATAAACCGTCTAAGATTAATTACGTCGCTAAAGGAGAACACAAAACGGTTAAGTATCAAGAAAATGCGCCCAATGGAGAACTGTTCAAAAAATCCGTTCCCCAAGTGCCAGAAAGGACAACGTCCTCTAAATTTCAAGGTCTGGAGAGACCTAACTCGTGTGACGCGCGTAAACAGAATGTCACCTCTATTCCGCATCCAAAACTGACTTCTGTTCAAAAACAACACATAAGAGAGAGATCGCCCATCGAAAGACACGCTCATAATTTAGCAGTCAACAAAGGTTCAGTAGCAGAACGCGTCTTGCAGTTCGAAAGATGCCCCGACCTTGCATTAGAACGCCCTACGACTACCAAATTAAAACCGATACTTCACGTAAACAAACAGGAACAGCATAAATTACAGGTAAGTCCAATCAAACGTAGTTAAATTAAATTATTCTAAACGCAGCATAGTAACCGGGTAGATTCCTTTCTAGTCACGTGATCGAATTCCAGCTTGTAAATGTCGGTGACGTCACGGGAGATTTTCCTCCTGTTATTTTAATCACGTTTGCTCTCATTCCAAGACAAAAATTACTTCACTTTTTCCTTCTTTTTTTTGTTTAATTAATAGTACAGTATTAAGATATAAATCAGATTGCTTATCAGAAATAAAAAAAAAAATTCGCGTTCCATTTATTAAAAGGAAACCGGTATACCACGCGCGTTGCGTTATTTTATTAATACAACTACCAAACGACAGATTAATAATAAATCAATATAAAAATAGAATGGCGTAATTAAACTCAGAAATATTTCGTGATGGATTTTAGAATTCGAGATGACTTAGATATATATATTTTTTTTGTTTTTTAGTTTATTAATAACAATTGAATGATTTGCGGTATTACTTTATCGCGAATTGTTATCGATTTTTGAAATTGGGTCGATGACGCATTTCCTACGGGCGGATTTCCCAACAACACACTGCGGAACCATATTTCGTTACTATGGTAACTTTCTTAGTTACGGTGTGGTTTGTTTGACGAAATATGGAGTTTATGGAATGATTTCTTTTAATTCGTGTGATGACAGTTGTTTGTCGGATGGTGATTTTGATAGCGACGGTCTGTTTTCAGTTTACGTCCGTATTGCTTTGGCCACTGACTGTTTGCGTTAGATTATCGGCACTCGTCGGACAGATCAGAAGTGAGGTAAGTTACAAAAAAGGGACATTATACGGTGACAGCATATTATGTAAGATTTTTCATTCACTCGGCGGTTATAAGAATCTTGAAAGGGTTTTTCTCGAAATTGTTGGCACATGTTTCTGCATTCTGAGAATTGATGCTGACAGGAAGTAGCAGTGTAAAAATGTCTGCCAGGAAAATTCCTGTAGTTCAGCATAATTGTGAAACGCAGATCTATTGAAAAAAAGTGTAGTTATGTAGATAAATATTGCAGAGAGAAAATCTCTCCTGTAATTCTTTAATGGACGTAAAATTAAATATTGTATCAATTTTCTTGTTTAAATTAATGATTGCCAAATTGTTAGATTATATTTCACTTATTAGATTACATTTCAATAAAATATTTGCTCATTCTCTTCAGCAATATTGGACTAATTTCGAAATATTTGGTCGAGTTACATAAATTTAAAACAATTGGTAAATTTTCTCCAGTCAGTAAATTATAAAATATTCTACTATATGTGAATGCCTTCGATGTTAATATTTTTTCTTCAAAAAATTGCTCAATGTGAAACCCATCCATGGTGAAACCAAACCAAACATTTAAAGATTCAATATATATAATAGATTGTATTATTTTAAAGTTTTAATTTTGCTTTTCATTAAAAATTAATCCTACCAAACTAATTTTTAATTACCTAAATGGAAATGCAGGAAAATTTTATTTTCATTGATTTCAAAATTGTTGTTTGACTTCAAATAAATAGTAAACAGTTGATTATCATTTAACATATAGTACGTGTGTACAAATGGCTTCAGATTTGAATTCCAATCAATTTCCCATATTGTGAGTGTATTCTCATTGAAAGTATTAACCTTAGAAATGAATGTCTTGTATAGGAAAATCTGTGCTGGTGGCCAACATGCAAGCCGTGGCCACCTTAACATTCCCCAAACATATTGCAGGATTTTTAAACTGTGTAAAATGGCCATCTGTGTTCCATGGCCATGGCCAGTGATATTTAATTTCAGCATCTACTAGATGGCCAGCAAATTGTATTTTGATCAGAAATGCCAGATGGACTTTAGATCTTCTATCAGCTGAGCATTCCAAAGTGAAAAAAAATCCTGGAAATAGACATTTAATTAGTGATTTCTTTCCTTAGCTTTAATTAACAATGTGAAACTGTATCATAAACTTTGTATTTTAAATTTTGATATTTAATAAAGAAATTTGTAGCTGTGTCTGGTGACCAACCTATGCTTGGTGGCTATAATCTCAGTTACTGAAAGGTGACCACCTAGCACAGATTTTCCTGTATATATAAACTGTATATAAAAATTATATTTAAGTAAGGAATTTTACTTGTTACATATAAAATTGTAGTAATAAATTTAAAAAAAATCAATCATTAAAGTGTATTATAGAACCTATTTTTGTAATATATGAAAATAATCTATAATAATAATAAATAACCTCTATATAAATAAAACAATAAATCTTAGATTCTTTAAAAAATTAAATAGGAAACAGCTTAAAAAATTACTTTATCTAAGATTAAAGAAATCTAAGCTCAACAAGGACAGAAAAAATTTAATTTCATTCCAGAAAATTTTATAGAAAGTTCTTTGCTTCCACAAAAAGCATTCTCAGTTTACTCATTTTGAATTTTAAACATGAAGTTTGAAGGAGTAATCTGATATGGCTTTTGAATAAACTGATAACATTTTTTTATATATTTTGTAGTGAAATTAAATGTTTTTTCCTGCTACTGTTTAGCATAAATTTCTTTAGACTTAATTGGCAGATAATTATTCTTTTGTGATATGTTTAATATTAGTAAAGTTTGATTTAAAAAATTTTTTTAATAAATTTTGTAGGGTATTATTTTTTTTGAATTGTCAAAATTCCATTTTTTATCTATCATATAGAAAGGAAAAGTGTAAGCTCTTAACACGTTTACAATAATTGATTTTTTTGTTTTAGTTTGATTCAACTGTCATTTAATAATATGATGCATTTGCATTCTGGATTTGCTCTTTTTGATTGCTAGCATAATTAATAATTTACATTAGGATAATTTTATATAAATTTTTATATTGATTCTAGTGAAATAAGAGTTTTTTGTTTTTCATATTTACTTAAACATGCTTCTCTTTCCATCATTTTACATATTTGCAAAAGTTTTTCAGTAATTTGTATGGAACTGAAATATTCAGAAAATTCTTCTAACAGCCAATTTATTCATAGCATTAACAAAATTTCATATTTTTTTTTTATTTCTGGAAAGTCTCTTCCCAATTCTTTTTCACTTCCGTCATCTTCATTTATAGAATTTTCTTCTCTTCTTGACTGGATCAAATCACTCAGTTTGATAACCTCCTCTATTAATAAATTTTTATCAATGTTAACATATTCTTCAGCATTTATCTTCATACTAATGTCTTCAAGCTGTCCTATAAATGTCTAAATTCCATCAATGTGCGATACTTCAGAAAATTCTTCCATTCCTTGTTCACCTATGGTTTCAAATTCAAAACCATTTTTTCCTTTATAAGATGGAAAAAATTATTTTCCAACAGGTGTTCTTTTATTCAGTTAAACTTTAAAATGCTTTCTGTTTCCACGTTAGACAGTTTCTGCGTTATACAGATATTTTCTTTGATATTTCTATGGAATTTGTTCAGGAATAAAAATATTTTCCATGTTTGAGCAGGTTTCTGGCTTATACAGTGTTCAGCTTAGACAAGTTTTACTGTTTAGTGAAAAAAAATAATTTAATTAAAAATAAGAGATTTTATGAAAGACACGTAAAATTTTATTAAATACTCTGGATGTGGTATGGGTAGAGACCATTTTCGTGCAAAGTTCTCCAAGTAGTGTTCCGATTTACACCCTCTGCAATGGCGATCTGTCTTATGCTGGTGGTTGGATCCTCTTCCATACGCTGCAGTATGGCCTCTTCCCGTGCAGCAGCGCAAACAGTTCGCGGACGTCCTTCGCGGGGGGTGATGTTAAATGTACCAGTGTCACGTAAACGCTGGTGAAGACGGATGAACATGTGACGATCAGGGTGTCGTCAGTTTGGATACTTGTCTCTGTAAAGACGGGCTGCGTCTGTTGCATTCCCATTTACCTGACCCTACGTGAAATGCATATCCGCCAACTCGGCATTGCTGTAACCTGCTGCAGCCATGTAGTCTCACTCAAACACAGTCCAGGCAACGAATCAGCCAGGTCTACTTCTTTCCATTTACATAAACAGGGCATTCCATTTACATGGCAAGGAGAAGAGGTTTAGTTTCTTTACGTATCATCATCATCATCATCATCATCATCATTTCTCGGAAACGGTGCATTGTTTGACCTATGTTCATAGGGAGATTTTTGTTCCTTGCTATTGAATATGCATACCATTAAATTTACGACCACGACTTATGGGACACCCTGTATTTCCTAAGATTATCTCCACATTGACATTCAAAGGATAATACTCTTGAAATAATCACAGAAACTACTTTATTCCCTAATTTCTTGCCATTGTGATAAAACTGAACTCTAATAGCCCAGAAAAATCACTAGAACTTATGATTCCCTTTCCACAGCATTTATTTACTTAGGTTACTTATATAAAATTTAAATATTTTTTATTAAAATTTTTAATTTGCTGTTTTATTTTTATAGGACACTTCAGGCATTTCAACAATGGGAACGAAAAGGAAGTAGATGGATTAGTACAGATTATATTGTTCCTTCTGAAATGTGTGCCATGATCAATGTTGTATTAGAAGCTAAAAATCAAGTATTTGATATTATTATTCTATTATTTTAAATAATATCTAGTTTATTAATAGAAAAATTTTCATTTTTCAGTCATTAAAATTGTGCACTGTAGATGGAGTTGACATGGTAAATATATACATGTTGTTATATATAGAAATTCTTAAAATAATAAAATTTTATTGAGATAACAAGTTTTTTTTTTTTTTTTTTTTTGCTGCTTTAGGATTTTTTTTTTTTTTTTTTTTCAAGATTTTATTAAACTCTACAACAGGTCATTTTCTTAAATCAAATATGAAATATAGTTAGAATTATTCTTTTTTAATTGAAAAATTTGTTTCTTGTATACATAGAATTACTTAAATGTTATACTATTTTTTATTGATATTAATTTTAATGAATCAATAAAATATGAATTGTTAATGTTCTATTTGGAGTATTTAATGTTTGAGTTCTAAGACATTTTATTGATTAATAATAAATACATTAACAAAACTAAGAAGCACTAAATAAACTAATAAAATATATTAAAATAAAACACAAATAGCTGGAATATAACTTAAACAAAAATAAAACTGAAAGCCGTTTAGCAGTCAAAAAACTTTAATCATAAACACATTCTATATCAATATAGAAGTGCATTGGGGAAAAGTGAGAAATATTCTGCCTACTGATAAGAACTGGGACAAGAATATGATTGATGCGTTAGAAATCTTCAAAAAGAAAGAGAAAGGATATGTGATAAATTTTATGGAACTGGAAACAATCCCTAGTGCATGGAGGTGGTTGTTTAAAGTCAGCAAAGCAGACTAGAGGATACGCTACCGTCAGTTTCGATACTCCCGTATGGGAGCGCTGCTTTTTGTGACAATTATTATTTTATTTTATGTTGTTTTTTAATATTTGCAGATAATTGTACATATAAATTCGTGTAGATTTTAGATAATTTTTAAAAAATTTGTATAACTTTGTATATATGATAAATGATAGATTGGCATGGGAGCCACCACAGGCATGGAAATTTGCCCTGACTAATAACTAGAAAAGAATATACGACACTGCTTATTGTATTTTGCTTGCAAGGGCGTTACAGTGTGTTTTATCCAGCTCCATTATAAAAAAGGACTCATATTTTATTGTATATCTACACTTTATGTTGCCTTAATTTACATTATAGGAATATATGAATATAGAATGCCACTTAATGTATTTTGCTTGCAAGGATGTTACAGTGTGTTTTGTTTTATCCCACTCCGTTATAAAAAATACTCATATTTTATTGTATATCTACACTTTATGTTGTTTTAATTTACGTTAAACTTCTCACTTAGTATACTTATGAAAGATATGTTGTCTTAATTTACGTTAAGCTTCTCACATAGCCCGTTTTAAACTTATTCTATTTTCGAACTTGGTAAAGTTTGTATTAATAGAATTTCAAAGGTTGCCATAGTGACCAGCATTCTTTTTATTTGTTTTTTGTATCAGAACTCTGCCTGATGATGGTTGTTAACCGAAAGTGCTAGCGGAACTTACAAGGAGAGGGCACTCTTATTTTATTTTTCTAAATAAATATTTTACTATTATTTATGTTTTAAATATAGAAATCATGATTATGATTAGTAAGTATAGGATAAGTAACACGTGGTTTGGTATCAGCTAGCGATAAGAATTTCGTCGGAAATTTAAATTTATAAGTTTGAAGAAAGGTAAGAATTCTATTGAACTTTTAATATTAAAAAAATATATGCTTAGTAAGAATTTGTGAAGAATTCACATTGATTACTCTTAATGATTTTCTCATGTAGAATTTGCAGTTTTATGAAAATTATGATATATTTTTCTTCTATCACGTAAAGAATAAACTATGGTTTCCGATAAATATAACAAATACATATATTTAGTCTATATTTAAATTTCCTTTATTTAATAAAACTTTATAATCCTTGCTCTTAATACGATATGTCAAGTGTTATATATTATGTCAAGATTACACGTTATCACTTTTTATAACTCTTATGATTACATTGGGTGATTGAAGGATATAATTGAAAAAAAAAATGAGGATTTTAGCAGGAACATGAACATTTCGTTTGCTAGATCAGTTGTATTTAATATACATACCACATTAAACTGTGTATAGTAATCAGTATCATTCATACTATTAAAAAAAAAAAATTCGTGTATGAATGTATTAGTCATAGGTAGCAAGATCATGATAATAACTAAGATATATTAAAACTTGTTGAACAATAAAATAATGAATAATGAATTTTGCATTGCTTAAAATTTTTTAATTGTTTCTAGATTCATTATTAACCACCATTGTTGATGTTGAGAATAGACCATCCTACAATTGACTTACAGTAAATTTTGAAGAAGTTAAATTGTTTTATTTTTATGATGGAACGGTACAATTACAATTTAGTAGGAAATATAAATTGCTAACTATTAACAAAAATTATTGATTAAATTATTTCGCTAACTGGATTCAAATTCTTCAAAATATCAATATGATAAAATGAGATCTCTGATCACAAAAACAATTACAGTAAAACCTGTCTAAGTTGGAATCCCAAAGGACCAGAAAATTTTTCCACCTTAGACAGTTTTCCAGCTTATACAGATTTCATTCTGAAATTAAAAAAAAATGACAGTTAATGCATTTACAGTACATTGTTATTGTAATAGTACATATTTTGGTAATATATAAATAAAATATAGCATCAAATTATTGTATTAGCCTACATAATAAAATGCATAGGGCATTTTTGAAAAACAAATAAACTAGACATATAATGCTGTATTAGAAAACATGCAACAAGTAGGACTGAACTACAAATTTTATTTTAGTTCTCTTAAGTTCTTATATATAGTATTTGTATTGAACACAAAAATTACAAAAGTTCTTTTCCACATTTTGTCAAGAGTTTTTTATCGCGAAAATATTTTCTCGGGTAAAAGGGGTCGCCAAGTCGAAAAGTTTGAGAAGCGCTGTTGTAAAGAGATTGCGTAGGCATAAAATGATAGGCATATAGCTTATTGACCATCCAGTAAAATTTTCTGTTTTGTAATGTTTAGTTTTCAAGATAATTTTCGTCAGAGAAACGATTAAATAAGATCATGTATTGTAAAAACATACAGCAGATAAGGTTTCTATAATGTATAATTATTTGTATTCGATTTTTTTTTGATTTATATTGGCGACATGAAACACACTCCATCCTCTGCAAAAGCCAGGAATAAACTTATAGTGATACAAGAAAACACACTTTTTAATGACTTTATGAGTTTCACATGATAGCATCAGGGTGTTAAAAATAAGTCATTGGCAACTGGCATGTTTGCATCAGTCTAACCAGTAAAAACATGCACATATATGTGAAATGTTGTAGACAATTAAAAACACAGGTTAAAAATTTTTCCGGGGAAAAAACTTAAGGTTTAAAGACACCTCGAATAACAAATTAATGAAAAATTATGATATAAAATATTTATGCAAATATTTTTTAAATAAAAGGTATAAAATAATAATAGTAACGAAAAAAAAATTATCCCAGACCACGCCTCAAACTCGCGGCCATAACGGAAATCAGCACCGATGGACAGCGCGCTACCAACTCAGCTACTCGGCTTTCTGACGTGTTAGCACATTTTTTCTATCATATAACAGCTATGAAAACTTTGAATCCATTTTTTTCGGAATTGGCTGAATAGTGCGCGCTAATATTTTATCCTATTAACACGAAGGGTAAACTCAACACTCAAAGTTTGATTCCAAAGTTCATTTCCCAGACCGTGCCCTCTCCTTGTTAGATTAATAAATCTTTATTCTAATGCAATTAGTGCTGTTTTATATTCTTTCATAACTTTGTATAGTTTTTATTTTTGTAATTTACTCAATGTATTCTTAGAAGACCTGATGCCTAACAAAATATATGACTTTGCAGGCAGATGGTGCTAAGGAGGGTGCTTCCAGATGTGGTCCTGTCTTTTAAATTTTGTTATGTTTGTTTATTTTGTGTAGTTGGTCCCCCGTTCTTCTGTAACAGGGTGAGTCTTGTAATAGCAGCTGAGGAAGGCCAAGTGCGTTGAAACGTTTCTGATTAAAGTTTTTTGATTGCTAAATAGCTTTGAATTTTATTTTTTGGTTTGTGTTTTGTACAGTCTTGTTGAACTTTTGTTATATAACTTAACCCTAAGTCTAAAATGTTGGTTTACAATATTTAAAAGTTCATGTTATTTATTTGTTTTGTATATTGTTTATTGATCTTAAGTATCATATTATTGGTACAATATATCTCTTTCAATTAGGGAACAATATGGAACCATGAAGTTGTATAAGTGTAATCACCATAATCCATCTAAAGTTGACAGTTTTTGATTCAGAATTTTTGTTAAAAAAATTATTTTTCTGACTTGTGCAGAATTTGAGGTATATAATATCTTTGGTCCAAATTATTTGTTTAAGTCAGGTAATATCAGTACTTAATATTATATTATATATATACTAGAACCCAGATTTTTATAATTTTGATATTTTGTTGAATAATTACTCTGCATCATTAAAATTTGAAGTTTCAAAGAGTAAATTTTTGTATAAATAATTCAGCTCAATTATTAAAAGTGGAAAATAAATTTATTAAACTTGAAGATCTTTCTGCTTTAGCCATTTTCAGCACAACGTATAAGAATTCGAACATAAAAAACTTAGCAAGAACATAATTTGAATTTTAAATTAATATTATAACATTGTATGCAAATACATATACTGTATATTAAAAATTATAATAAAATAAAAATAAAATATTTAGTCATTATATTATTACGTTTTAAACTAGCCACTGTGGCGGTACTACAGACGGTTGATTGTCGTTTATCACGTGATATTGTTTTTTATAATTTTGTATAATTATTGACTCTGCAATTTTTATATCTTCAGATTTCGTTACATGCTTAATAATTTTTGCCTGCTTAATAATCTTTGCCTAAAAAAATCATTAAATATCACAAACCTATAGAAAATGTTAAAAAAGCTCTCCACAATAGAAGTGTTATTGTTCCTTTTAACAGGCTTGATACGATATACCATACTGTTAAAAATGTCAAACCTTCTATACCACCTTTAGACCGCTCAGGAGTGTATGTTATACCTATATTTAATAATGATTTAAAAAGAGACGAAGTATACATAGGCAGCACGAGAAACGGTCTCAGAACGAGGCTTAAAGAACATAAACGGTCGATAGAAGCCGCGACCTTTGACACTGCTTTGGCCAGTTCATTTTATGAATATAACATCACCATCCACTGGGACCATGCAAAAATTATTAAGCATGTAACGAATCTGAAGATATAAAAATTGCAGAGTCAATAATTATACAAAATTATAAAAAACAATATCACGTGATAAACGACAATCAACCGTCAGTAGTACCACCACAATGGCTAGTTTAATATTATAATAATTTAGCATCATTATTGAATATATTTAAATATATACATTTGGAAATTTAAAGTGTAATCTAGTTATGCTGATGAAAACTGAATATGTAATAAAGTACTATTTTTTAAATTGTTTTAGTTTTGGAAACATGAAAATGATAAATATATGTGATTTATTTTTTAAAAAATATACTATATATAGTATATTACTATTGTATATATATATATCAGATTTCAAAATAACAAAATAATAGAATTAAATTAAATGATGGTTTATTCCTATAGTGGCAATGTGCTGCTGGGTATTTACAATCTAAAAAACATAGAGTACAAATCATTAGATAAGCTGGCAGCAATGCTTGGAGTGACTGTTTTGCTGATTCCAAATATATATTACAATCTTACTTTTGAAATATGAAACCAAAATTAAAAATTGAATGAATGCAAGTTATGTAATATTCATAAAAAAAAGTTTTTATCTTATATATTTTTGGAAACAACTCTTAAAACGCTTATCTATATAGGCCATACATATAATATTGTATTGCATTGTAATTTTATAAATTTTTTGCTCTATTAATCATTAAAATAAGATTAAAAAATTATTTTTTATACTGAAGGAAATATAAGGAATAAAAATAAATTGATAAACTTGAATTATTTTTTATTGCTTTCAAAGCATTGTTTCAGACATTTTATTAAAATAATTAATATTTTAATTTAAAAAATTTAAATTTGGATATTATTATTATAGAATAATATTCATGATCCAAGATTTAATAAAATTTTGTAAATTAGAAATAAACTAGTTTCTCATTAGTTAAATATAATTTTATTTAAAATAACTGCAATACTAATTTATATTCTTTTAAGAAATATTTCAAAATTTCATGATGTGCATCACATAATAATGAAGAGATCCTAACGAATATTATATATATCAGGAAATGTTGAATAGCAACTAAATGTTTCCTTTAAGATTTATATAGTACTGTATTAGTATTTACACAATCAGGAAATCCTTCAAAAGAGTAGTTCTTCTCTTCTCAGCAATATCCATCTGAATTTGTAAATCTGCTTGTTCAATGCTTTCCGCTCTTTCTATTTTCCAAGATAAGTTTTCGATCTCAGCTTCAAGTTGGGCCTGTTGATATTCAAATAATTCTTTGCGAGGACCTGGGTGTAAGTAATATGCAAATGGATAAGTATATTGGAGTGTATATCGGCAGTTTGCAAGAAGATTTGCACCATCGATCAAATATTGCCAGTCAATCCAAGTACCTTCATTAGACATTACTTTTTTATTAATTTTATGTTTTATTTGTTGCAATGTTTGTTGTTCTAATTTTAGACTGTTTGCATGATTCTGCCACCGTTCATAATAGAATAAATATTTTCTTAGAGCCTGTTTTGCTTTTGTAGTAGCATCATCAGCTTCGGGATTTTCTTCGTAAATGCTGCAGTGGTAATACTGAGTTTTGTGGCATTTCCAGTCATTCAGACACATCCAACAAAATTCATATTTACAGTTATAGCATTTCATGTGATTGCAGCCACCATTTTTTTCGATAGTTGTTTGACACATTGGACAGTCTTTAGTGTGAGCGCAAAAATAATTAGCCGTTTCTGAATCGTCGGAGCATTTTAAAATCCAGTTTTTTATTGTTTCGCAATCGTTTGGTGCGTGGTAATTTGTTCCACATTTAAAACAAAATTTCGTCTTACAGACAACGCAAATGACACGTTTGCTCTTTATCTCTTTTGCTCGAATTACAATCGTGCAATTAGGTCCTGGACAGAATCTCAATTCTGGATGATTAGCGACATATTCGGAAAAAGCAAACTTTTTATATCTTTCTTTCAGAGAAGAATTGTTTAATGAATTAATTACAAAATCTTCTGGAGCTAGAATGTTACATTTTGGTTTCATACATTCTATGGTTATCGAAATACCTTCCATAATTTTAATTGCAAAATAACCCGACCAGCATTCTTTACAAAACAAATGCTTACAGGATAAACTAATAAAATTATTTATAGAAGTGGTTCGATAACAAACAGAACATTGTAATTCTGATTTATTCAAAGATGATTCCTCTATTGTAGAATAATTTAATGGCTTAATTCTGGCATTAGCTAGCACCTGATCAATCATATTTTGTTTCATCTGAAGAATTGTATCTTCTAATGACCAATTATTAGTATGCAATAATATTTTTGCCAAGGACGGTGTAACCTGTAAATTGATGCTAGCAGTTTCAACAGCTATATTTAAAAATCGTTCAGCATCTTCCGTTTTTAGACATTCATATTTAAAATATTCAGGATCATTTGTATTCAAATAAGTTTCATCCAATTCTGCATCATCGTTATGAAAATAATCATCATAAATTTCATTATCGTCTTCCTCTACTTCCGAAACAGATTCGATTTCGGCCATCTTAACTTTGAATTTTTTCCAAAATGTCTAAATCTAATTTCAAAATATAGCTGATAAAAATCATAAGATGTAGAGATTAATTAAAACAGTTGACAGTTTTATGATTAATTATTTAAAATATCTCTAATTGTATTGAAATGAGTTCATCAAAGTTTCAAAAACAATCTTTCGAATATGCATTGTCAATTTTCAAATATGAAAGTATTAAAAAAAGTAGCCCCTATATATACTTCCTTTCTATTATCCTGGATGTTACCTAATGGGACTTTATATAACCCTGATTCTAGGACTTTATCTCTTTTATTCTTGTCGTTCCTTAACAGGACAAATATAGTTGGCATTCTTCTATAGCAGCATTTTCTTTTGGTTTTCTTGAAGGTTTTCGTCAGTGTCTTATACTCATGAAAGCTATAAGGCAAAGATATTCTATCTAAACTATCCGCTAAGTTATTCAGTACTTCAGCAGAACGCCCATTTGTCTGGCTACTTAGTCGACTTTCAAATTTCTTTTTCTGTTCTAAAAATATATTACACAAAAATCTTCTATTATATCCGTGCTGGGCTCCGCAGCTATAAATTCTGTTGAGCTCTTGATCAAGGAGAATATTATTACTACAATGCGTTAGTGCATGTTTGAAGTATGCATGGAAAGCTGATTTCTTATATGATCATGGATCGTACGACCATTTAGGGATTAATACTGGGGTATTCAATTGGTTTAATAATACCCCAGTATTAATCCCTAAATGATCGTACGATCCATGGTCATGTAAAAAATCGGCTTTCTCTGCATACTTCAAATGTGCGCTAACGCATTGTAGTAATAATATTCTCCTTGATCAAGAGCTCAACAGAATTTATAGCTGCGGAGCTCAGCACGGATATAATAGAAGATTTTTGCACAATATATTTTTAGAACAGAAAAAGAAATTTGAAAATCGACTAAGTAGCCAGACAAATGGGCGTTCTGCTGAAGTACCGAATAACTTAGCAGATAGTTAAGATAGAATATCTTTGCCTTATAGTGTTCATGAGTATAAGACACTGACGAAAACCTTCAAGAAAACCAAAAGAAAATGCTGCTATAGAAAAATGCCAACTATATTTGGCCTGTTAAGGAACGACAAGAATAAAAGAGATAAAGGCCTAGAATCAGGGGAATATGCACTACATATACTAATAATACAATTGCTTTCCGGAAACGCTTTCAGCCTATTATGACCCTCCTCAGCCGATAATCTTAAGCGAGTCTCATGATTTTGACTCACTTGAGATTACCGGCTGAGGAGGACCATAATAGGCTAAAGACGAGCCAGTAATCTCAAGTAAGAGGGTCATAGTAGGCCAAAAACATTTCCCTGAAAATAAGTATACAGTATTATTAATGCAATATTATATATATCTAATAATAAATTAGTTTTTTATCCTGCTTCAAGTAATTATATAATATCTAATAATAAATTAGTTTTTTATCCTGCTTCAAGTGTAATAATAAATTAGTTTTTTATCCTGCTTCAAGTGCTTGTTGTGATTTCGTAATAAATTAGTTTTTTATCCTGCTTCAAGTGCTTGTTGTGATTTCTTGTAAATTTAAATATCTATTCTATTTTAGAATTTTACTATTCAATATTTTTTAGAGCACTTTAAAGCACTTTTTTAGAGTATTTTTCTGATGATGATTCATGAGTTCAGAGAAATGTATTTTCTTCATCCTATCCAGCAGATTTTGAATTTCTTTTATTAAATGAAAAAAATTTTTTCTTAATTACATTTTTTAAAATACATTTGATTTCATTTATTTATAATCTATCTTTATAATGTGATGAAATCATATAAAACTTAGGATTAAATATACTATTACTTACAAAGAATATATATAAAACACAACAACTAATCAGGTGAAAGTTTATTAAAATATTATTACTATATTACAGTTTAAACTTTATACTTAATAACTAAGCAAGAAGAGAGTAATAATATTTTATTTATTTATATTTTTTTTGAGTTTTATCAGTTTTCATAATAAACTATTAATTTTATAATTGTCTTAAAATTAATTCAATAATAAATAATATTCATTAATACATAAAATATTAATTAACGAACTTGTTATTAAAAATGACATCTTTAATAACTCCTTTAAATGGTTCCCGAGTGGCAGTTCTATTTCCTATAAAAAGTTCTTCAGGAACACCCCCAAAAAATAATCCACCTTCATCAGCAGCTTCAATATTCTTAGATCCTTTTGGCATTCTCACTACTCCAATTTCATTATCATCAATCATCATAGTAATAATTCAAATTCATTCAATTACATTATGATATATTAATATAATTAAAATAAATATTTTAGTCATCAGTTGTTATACCAAAAATTTGTAATTTTTTAATATTACTCCATATACCAATAAAACCCATACTTCTATCCATATTTATTTCAAATATCTCAAAATAATTGTTTTAATTGTTTCCAAAATCAAAAACTTTTATAAAGTTAAAGTTAAAATGATGTATTAGTTGTAATGATTAGTTTCAAACTATTTTCAAATTAATCTTGTTGATTAATCAATAATCATAATCAACAATATATATTCCAAATTGAAAAATTATTAATTAATGAATATATTTCATTTATATTTCTTAGAAAATATAATGCCAATATAAATGCATATTTTATTTTTGATGATTATTATGATGCATTACTATCATAATAATCATCAAAATATAAAGTGCTCAAAGAAAAATTTTGTCTTATTAATAATCTTGCATTTCTTTTATATGATTATTCATGTTAAATTCATTAAGTATAATTGAAAATTTCAAAGTAATGTAATGTAATCTAATATATTTTTTATCAACCTTTAATATATTATTTATGTATTGAAATAATATAATGAATTTTTAATTTATTTAAAAAATTAATTTATAAAAAGGAAAATTATTGAATTATTCAAAATTTTTATTTATGTTAAAATGATTCAATATAATCACATAATCATATTCTGGAAATATGTTAAAAATATTAAGCAATTCTAGATCATAAGATACTAGAATTAGAAGGTAGATAAAAATTTTACTAATTTTTAGTATTTAATTGTTTCAAAGATTGTTATATAAGAAGATTCAAAGATAATATAAATATATATAAGAAGTTCGAAGATTGTTATATAAGAAAGCTTTAACCTTAAGTGACTTACAAACTATTGCCGAATCAACACCAGTTCTAGATGGTCTATCCAATTTAATAGTATTATTAATCTCTGTAGCAAATTCACCACTATAAATGTTATCATTTATCCAAGTTTCTGTAATGGAATTACAAATTAAAGAATAGGTTAACAATATTTTATTTAATTAATTTTTAATATTTTGACAATTTGATGATGATACAATATAATTTCATTTCATCAGTCAATAGATTAGTAAATTGTCATACATCTTTTTTTCATCCCACTATTATATATTTTTCTTATTTAAGTAAATAGTAGCTAATTTTATTTTTAGACAAAATTTCTAACAAATGCTTTCTTGTCATGTACAGTATAAAGAGA
Organism: Olivierus martensii; assembly: GCA_000484575.1. Lineage (NCBI taxonomy): Eukaryota > Metazoa > Arthropoda > Arachnida > Scorpiones > Buthidae > Olivierus > Olivierus martensii. The sequence goes on along the minus strand of AYEL01083301.1, from coordinate 42,557 downwards.
AGTTAATTTTGCAAAAACATCAGAATTTATTTCATTTACAAATGATGAATATAAATGCAAAGATTTAATTTTAGGTTTACAATATACAGAATGATAAAATTTTCAATCCTCAATAGTATGACTATTGGATTTCAAAATAATTTTCTAATTGATTGAAAAGTTATTAAGTAGAACAAAACTATTCATACAGCATTGTAATATTATAAGCTTTATTTTATTTTTCGAGGTAAATAATCCATAAACTAGAGAAATTCTTAAACCATAATATTAAATTCATTCAGATTAAAATGGCTAAATATTCTTTATATGGTGGTCATCTTGAAAAATATAAATTATGATTAGAAATATAAGAAATATAACATTTATGTAGTTAAAATCTTTACTAATGTGATATGCAGGAGAAAAGATGCTGAATTAAAAAAAAATAAATTATTATTTCAAATAAGAATATACATATACATATAAATTAATGTACAAAAGCTCTAAAAGATGTAATGTATTTATAATATATGATCTGAAAGTTGTTTTAAATACCTTTCTTATTATATTTTGTTTGGAATTTGATTATTACTATAATTTTGAAGTTGAAAATATTTTTGGCACTTTTTGCTGCTATTTGTTAGAAAATTATTAAACTAAATGCTCATAAATGCAAGATGTGGAGACAGGACATATTTGATAAATTTTTTTTATTGCTGAATTTAAAATTTTTTATCTAAATTTATTTATATTCAAATAAATAAAAGAAATATTTTTATAAAAAACATAAAATTAGCTTTCAAACTTATAATATGTTGTTGAAATTTAATAAAATGCTAATTTATATGTGATTCCAATATCAAATGTTGATAGTGTGCTTGTTATTTTGACTTTTATTACGAAATTCTTAAATGTTGTTTTTACCTAATATTAAAGGTTAATATCTTATATATTTGAAACTTTTAAAGTAATTTTATGTTTTAGGGCTTATCAAAATTATCTTGATTTATCTGTTATTTTAGACATGAAAATATTCACTAATTTTCTAAAATTGAGAATGTTTAAAATGAAAAAAATACTTAGATTCCATTGATATTACTAGAAATTTGATATTATAAAAAATATGAGTAAATTTTGTGATGAAAAATAAAAATATAAAAAAAAATTATCAGGAAAATTTTTTTCAATGTATATTTGACATTCTGCTAAATAAATCAATAAATTTACCAAAAATAATAAAAATAAATATACTTTTTACATTATAACAATTAATCAATTATTATTCTAGTTCCTTCTAATATTTGATTTTTTATAATATTTAGGATCATTTATACATTATAATGTATGTTTTATTTCTTCTAAAATTAAGCATAATTAATGTGCAATTTTTTTATAAGATATGCTGATTTTGATTAGTACAAATATGATCACTTTATTATAACTTTTCTTTATTAATGACTTATTAATTTATTTTAAATAGTAGAGCCAGGATTATAATATGGCAAATGAGGCAATTGCTTCATATAAAAAAAATATAAAAAGATAAGAAAAAAATACTGCAGAAATCAGTAAAATATTTAGAGGCACATTTTTTATTTTATTTAATATTTCCGATACCAAAATACTTATTCCTGGTTCTTCTAAATAAGATAGTAGAAATACAATAAATAGGAATTTAATATTAAATATATATAAATATATTTATTTATATTTTAGTAGAGAAAAAACATATCCCTCGGCACCGTGCACCCAGACCATCCAGTCCATACAGCACAGACAGCAATGTTAGTGCAGCAATTAGTCAACGTCCTCATCCAAAACCTAGGAGAAAACAACATCCATCAGAAAACAAATCTAATTCAGGTAATTTTCATCATGTAAAATTATATTAAAGATTAAACAAACTTATTTCTTTTTTATTTTTCCTGTATACGATATTTCTTTATTAATTCAAATAAAAAATCTGTTTCTGAAAATCCTTTTAAGTTTTCAAATAGATTTTATTTAAAAGAAGTCTAAAAAAGTCATTCTCTTTAAAGCATTAATTAAGATTTTTGGATTTTTTATTATTAAATTTATCTATATGAATTTGATTGCAGTTTTTGAATATATCAATGTAATTAGCAGTTGACTGTTAATCTCATTTGACAAATAGTTTGGGTCAATCTTAATTTTACAATACTTTTCTAATTTATTTTTATATTTAATTAATTTTTTAATATTTTTAATACTTCTGAAAAAGAAAAATTTCCTTCATTTGCTTAATCTAAGGAACTTCTACAATAAAATTGGATAAAATAAATTAAATCTTTTTTTTTAATGGAATTTTATTTACAGTATTATGTTTTTATTTTCAATAGACAAATCCCTATAGGAAAATGAGGGACAATCATTAAATAACAGAAATTTTGATAACTTTTTTACAAGAGTACTTTCAGAAATTGTATCTTTTTTTTTTACATATATCTCTAATACTATTATCCTAATTCTACCACTAATAGTGGTAGGAATTAGGATCACTTTAATTGTAAAACTTATGTGGTTATTTTGTACATTTTTGAATAAATAACTTCTTTTTCTAAAAAAAAAAAAAAAATGCTTTTCCTAAGAAGAATTTCTAATAACATATATTAACATATATCATTAAATAAGTTGTTTATTTTATGTCTGATTGTGTAAAAATTTTGAAGAAACCTTAATGTGTAATATATCTGTGTTGTAAATTTAATCCAAATTAAATCATGCAACTTGTAGAGATATGAAGTTAAGACCCATTTTATCTTTATTTTGATCTCATTGAACTGAGATTTATCAGAGGTGTTAAATAATCTAATAAATAATCTAAAAAAAAAAAAAAAAAAAAAAAAATGCTTTTCCTAAGAAGAATTTCTAATAACATATATTAACATATATCATTAAATAAGTTGTTTATTTTATGTCTGATTGTGTAAAAATTTTGAAGAAACCTTAATGTGTAATATATCTGTGTTGTAAATTTAATCCAAATTAAATCATGCAACTTGTAGAGATATGAAGTTAAGACCCATTTTATCTTTATTTTTATCTCATTGTACTGAGATTTATCAGAGGTGTTAAATAATCTTAAACACTCCTGTTTCACTGCTCATAAAATCATACAAATAATTCAACAAGCCACTTTAAGCAGGATTACTAATCCTGCTTAAAGTGGAAGAAATAAGTGATAAGAAATGTGTACATTCTAAATTTTATCAAAATAATTTGATTGTGACTTGTAACAGTGTACAGTATTGTATAGTTGTGTATGTGATTTGAAATTCCATATTTATGAATATCTAGCATTTATTTATTGCAATTAATGTTCCTTATTTTTGATTTAGGTTAATATTTCATATCTGAAAAAATAACTCATAAATTGAGAACTACCGAGATATATATATATATATATAGAAGAAAAATGATTCTTTTTGGCTGATTTTTGTTATTTTTTAAATAGTTGAATGCTAAAATACTGTTAAGGAAATGAAAAAAAAAGCAAAGAGCATATTCATCAGCATATTTTGATAATTTTTTGTTAAAAAGTTATAAGAAAAAATGCAAATTTATTTTTATCATTTGTAAATGATATATGAAGTTTACAGTGTACTCCTGATTAACCAGGTAGTTAGAAAATGAATTACCCTGAATAATTTGCAATATATTAAAATAATCAGAATTATGGACAATATGCATTTAATATTAAAAAATAAATAAATTGCATACATACAAATATCCAAATGTTCTATAATTCATTGAAAACAGAAACAAGAAATTAGTTTATTTGCAACAAGGAATTATTGCCAATTATTTAAGATATTAATAAATTAATCTGGGGTGTTTTTAAAAATCTTTCAGGTAGCACAGCTAAGATAAAACATCAATAATTAACTATCACTTCTAGGTTACAGATTACTCCCCTGGTTAACCCACAACCTAGAAAATTGGTAGTCTACTGTATATTAAGCATTTATGTAATTAAATAAATGGTGGGAAATTTTTAAGAGAATTTTTTTATCAATGTTTAGCATCATTAAATATTTATATATATGTAAATATTTATGAAGTTCTAAGAAAACTTTCTACCTTTCTACATGATTTTAATAATAAAGCACAATTTTTATAGTTAGAATCATAAATATTTATATTTTTTGTAATGTATTTTATATATTCATACTTTATTGTATATGTATATACATATAATATATATAAATTGTTATAAACCATATAAGAGTGCAAATACTTCAGTAAAGCAGATATTATAACAATATTGATTTATTTACAATACTCTTTAAAATACTAATTTATATTTCAAGAATTTAAAAACTATTTATGATTTTATTTTTAATTAATAAAAATACCTCTTACATAATATTTAAAAAATTTTTATCATTTAGATTACATGCTAAATAATACAGATTTATATACATTTTATTTTATAATAATTTAAAAATCTATTTTTAACATTGTCAGGAAAAAAATTATTTACATAAATTCTGTAATCATCATCAACTTAAAATCCCTTCTAAATTAAATTTTAAATTAATGGCAGTCTGCCAAAATACATACAGGTAGTCCTCGACTTATGATGACTTGAGTTGCAATGATTCGCACTTACCAACGGCCAAAAATTATTACTAAAAATTCTCTAATTCAACTTTGTTGCTTCCATATACATACATATATCACATTGTTTTTATATATATATATCGTTGTGTCACCATTAGTTGGCAAGTAAAGCCTTATTACTGTATTTTGTTGTAATTCTGTCATGTCGAATTCATTTTCCTAGTTTGATATACCCAATGCACTTTATATATATAATATATGCATGGGATTCCAGAAATTTTTATATTAAGGAAATTTATATTGAAATACAGCATAGAAAGAAATATTGCATTACTTATTAGTTTAAACTGTGCATAATCAATTGAGATATATAATTTGAAGCAGTTTTGACTTGAAGAATTAGTTACAAATACAATGAAAAAATGTAACTTTTTTGTTGCTGTTTTTCACAGAGATTCGATGTGATAAATGAACTTTTTCCATTTAAAGAAAATACCAGGAAGCTGTAGAACACCTATTCTCAAATGTGGTCACTAGATTATTTTAGTGCACCTCAAATTGCATTACTTATTATGGATCTACTCTCTAGTATCTACAAAACAACAGAAGAAAGTAGAAGGCTGAAATGGAAGTGTAATTATTACTCACAAGTCAGTGATATCAATTTAGAAGTCAAGCCAAAAATTGGGGAGGCTCAAATAGCAACATGGGGAAAAGATATCTCCGAGCTATCACAGAAATCAACACAAGGCATGTATACAGACAAAACAAATATGGGAAAGATATTAAAAAAAGAAACAAAGACAAAACAAAGCACAAAAAAAACAAATATTAGAAATAAAAGAAAACAAGATGACAAATAAAAAGCAGCAATATTTTTAAAATATAGAATTAATTTTTAATAATTGTTTATAAAATAAACTTTTTTTAAATAAATCTTGATGCTTAAGCTTTATTTAAAGATTCTGAAAATACAATATAGAGTTTCCATTTCTTAAATTTATTTGTAGTAGTTCTTTGTCTTTTCATATATTTATGTAACTTTTAGTATTTCTCAGTATGTAATTTTATATATTAAAATTTCTCTACTTCATTAAGGAAGTTTTTATTTTTCAGGATTTTTCGGAAGTGATTAATAGCATTGTCGTGGTAGAGATCCCTAAGCCTACTGACCTTAACCTGATATGGGTGAGGTCAGTAGTTGAGTTTAATTTAGATGATATTTTTAAATTGAAAGAAAAATATTCTACAAAAGAAAAACTTGTAAATCATTTTGATATATACTTTGATAAATAAAAATTAAGGTCATTTATTTTTTTCATTGATTTAACCATCTGGATATAAATATAATGCAGTTTTTAAAATTAAACGTGAAAGAAAAATATTCTACAAAAGAAAAACTTGTAAATTATTTTGATATATACTTTGATGATAAAAAAAAATTAAGGTCATTTATTTTTCTCATTGCTTTAACCATCTGGATATAAATATAATGCAGTTTTTAAAATTAAAAAATTAAAAATACAGTGGGTGATTGGTTAACGAACATAATCCATTCAAAGACAATGTTCATTATCTAAATTGTTCATTAACCAATCATCAGTTTACCGTAGGTTTTTATGGGAATTTGATTAATTCATTCTGGAGACCCAAAAATTAAATAAATAAATAATTATATAATTTCTTACTACATTTATTTATATGTAATAACAGTAATATATACATACAGAGTCTTGTATTGTCATCAATCATGTTTGTTTTCCGTTTGTGGGACGTTAAAGAATCTGTTCAATGTCGATTGCTCTTCTCTCTTTTTCAGGATTTTTCGGAAGTGATTAATAGCATTGTCGTGGTAGAGATCCCTAAGCCTACTGACCTTAACCTGATATGGGTGAGGTCAGTAGTTGAGTTTAATTTAGATGATATTTTTAAATTGAAAGAAAAATATTCTACAAAAGAAAAACTTGTAAATTATTTTGATATATACTTTGATGATAAAAAAAAATTAAGGTCATTTATTTTTCTCATTGCTTTAACCATCTGGATATAAATATAATGCAGTTTTTAAAATTAAAAGTTGCTTTTTTATAAAAATTATACATGCATTTATTTTATTAGGTTGTATTTTTAATTCATAAAACATAACAATAATATAATTAATCCTTTATTAATTTTGAAAATTTTCAAATAACATCTGTTGGCAAATTGTTATAAAATTTTGATATGACTTCCTGATTAAGTACTCAATATCTTTCCCAAATGTTTATATGAATAATAAGTAATATATATATTCATTCATTTTAAGTGTTGTTTAGTTATTAACATAAATTTGAAATGCATTCTAAAATTGTAAAATCTCTCTCTTACCTTCTTTAATAAGTCTTTGATTAAGTTGTCTCTGAGTTCATTTTAATCGGGAAAAACTACTGTTCTCCCATCCTTACCCACAAATCCATGAATGCCAAGGCCTAAACCTGTCATTCCGTTAAACCACCATATCCATCAGATATTTTTATCTGGCAGCAGCCACTTATAGAGCTCATCGTAAGCTGGCCAACACCCATGATGAAGTCGATCTGATGGTTGGAGTTCAATGGCAAGGCCCAGATCCCTCCTGTAAAACTGGAGGTATGGGACCCAGATCCTCCAGGATAGTACAGTAAGCCACAGCTTTACCACAAGGCCATCTGGCTGACCTGTCATTCTATCACTCTGCAGATCCCACAATTTGTTCATGAACTGTTTATCTGAACATAAAAATCTTTCACGAAAGTGTTCATTATCCAAACAGTCTGTTAACCAATTCAACCAATCACCCATTGTACATTTTGCATTAAATTTTTATGAATTTGTTAATTATAAACTGTTTGAAATTAAAACTTCAATTTAATGTTAAAATGAAATTTAAATATAATCAATATGAGAAAGTTTATCAATTTATTTTCATTTGATTTATCAAATATACAGATGTCAGAAAACATTCAAAACAGTTATCATTGATGAAAACAAATGTATATCCTTATCCCTTTTTTTAAGGAAAAAAAACATGAGATGCAGTTTTTTTTTTAAGAAATTTTCTAAGATTTCCTGAATTATTATTTATTTTTCTTCAATACTAAGCAAAATTTGATGGGTATTCATTTTTTGAAACTGGATCATTTTTTTAATATTAAAAACTACAAGTAATTTATTATTCATCTCCAACTATAGTAATATTGTAAGTGCATACAGTATTTCCAAGAAATACAAGCAAATATTAGGAACATTAGGTTAAGTTAACATTGTATAACTTAGACTGAGTATAGTATTGATTCTCAGACCAAGAACTTTATAAAAAAAAAACTATTTTATGAAAAATCATAGTTGTATAATTTTTCTTTCTATATTATAAAACTATAATTGGTATATTGGAAAGACATTGATTTTCTCAATGTTATCAGTTTTGACAAATTGTTACATGTTGATACTTTGACGTGAAGGTTAAAACAATTAAAATAAAGTTCAAATCAATATTATTTTTAATTATACTTAAAAAAGTACTATCTATCTCTTTTTAACGACAGAAATTATTCATCAAGTTTCTCAGTGCTTATTCGGCACATAGGAAAAGATAAAGAGAATTTATTTAAATCAGTTGTTTATTTCTAATTTACAGTAAATGTTTTAAAAATATCAAAATTAAAAGCTTTTTTTAAAACATTAAAATTTTCTATATGTTAACTAAAAAGTTTTTTTACAAATTCACACTGGCAAAATGCATTTCGGCCCTGTATTATTTGCCCAATATTATTTTGTTTTATAGAGTATTATATTTTTAATAATTTTTTAATTTAATTATTTTACAGTCTTTATATAACTATAAAGATAAAGAAAATGTTCAGCTTCATCTCTCTAGTTTATATCAACTTCCTGACATTAAAACATGCTCTGTCAATATTCCAAGATTTTATTTTCCTCATGGTCATCCCAAATCTACATACGCAGTTGATGAACAGCTGAGGAAAATTACAGCTACTTTTCTAAATTTTCCTGAACGTAAAGTTTTTAGAGAACAATTTGGAATAATTGCAAAGGTAATTTTAATTTCTTTTGATAGAAATTTGTTAAAAATATATATATTAATTGTTAAATATCTTACATTAAAAATATTAAATTATAGACTTTCTGTTAATTATAAATAAGTAAAAAGTCAGTCAAGCATTAAGTAGAAAAATACTTTTATTACTACTAAATGATTGATTTTTGTAAATGATCAGAATCGATTTCTGAATTAAAATTACAAATGTTGTAAATAGAATGCTGGAAAATTCCACATATTGTTTATGTTAAATCTGGCATACACTCATATTAAAAAAATGATGGAAGATTTGCAAGTTTATTTTAAATTACCTATATATTAAAAAAAATTGAGACAACTAAGTAATTAATAGGATTATATTAAAAATGTATGCAAATTCTAATAGTCTAACTTCATTATCTAAATAGCTAATGAAGTTAACATACCAGATACAAAAGATATTCTTTTCAGACAGTTGCCAAATTCAGCTAAAGCTGATGTAGACTGTTGTAGATAATTGAAAATGATTCTTTAATACTAATAAAATATTTTGCTCTTCAGTGTTGAACTGTTTTATATTAATATTATAATGCATATAATATTTTTCTAGTAAATAGGATTTAATTTTATTTCAGGAATTTTAACAGGCTAATTTAAATTAAACATTTTTTTTTAATATTTTTTTTTAATTTTTTTATTCATTTTTGACTGTTATATTTAATAAACCTAATAATAATAATTTATATAAAATATTACTGGCATTGAATAAAATGAAAATTACTCCCATTTTAATTGGGAGTAATTGGATTTAATTTAATCAATTATGTTGTTGAATCACACAAGAAATAAATTTTTTTTGTTATGCTTTAATGCTACAGTCATTATAATGCCTATCAAGTTTAGCTTATACCCATTCTGGCATTAGCCAAAGGTTAAAGAATAGGATTCAATGGCTAGGTCAAGACTCTTCCAAAAAAAATCTGCACAAGATGTAGGACCTGCAATTGAACCCAAATTGAGATTTCATTGAGTGGTAGCCATTGGTAGGTTATAGTACACCAGTAGATGTTTTCTTTTTAGAGAAATTATAATTTAATTTTTTCAATTATTAACAACAAAAACTTTTATCAGTTATGTAAATCTGAGAAATGTTTCCAATGCTACAATATTTTTAGGGATTGATTTGATGATTCAATTATAAAAACACACGTACGAGAGTTGTATGAAAGTGCGCACACTCACACTTACACTTAACATTCTATTAAATTTATTATTGTTGTTAATAATATAATTAATAATATGTTGTTATATTATAATAGGAAATAGAATGTTAATAAAATTAAAAAGGAATATAAAATGACAAATTATGTTTAATTTGACATTTTCTTTTAATTCATATGTAATATAGTTTTTAAATTAAGGATTTTATATTTTAACTCATATTAATTATTGCCAAAATACTGTTTTGAATGAAACAAGAATATTTAATTTATATTAGTTAATAGATTTGAATTAAAATTATTTATCAAAATATCAATTTGAAATATTAAATTCAGAAGTAATAAGCTATTAGTAATAGAGTATTAAATATCTAAATTTGAAGATAAATATTTTTCTGTTTTATTTAATTCAGTTTTATTAAATTATTCAATTAAAGTCTGAATTAAATTCTTGATAAATAATTCTTGTAATTTACAAAAATGTATTCAGAATTTATTCTTTTTTGAAATAATAATTTTTATTTTCTTAGGCTTGTGGTCTTCCTTTATATTGGAAGATTCCTTTATTTCTTGCAGCAGGTGGAGAAAAATCAGGTTTTGTAGGCTGTGATACTTTTCTTGATTCTTGGAAAAGGTAAATTTTAATTTTATAAATGAAGACCTGTTATAAACTGATCATAATTAAGTTATAAATACAGTATACCTTATCAGAGTAAAGAGGAAAAATCAAGCACTAAATAGAAATAAACCTTTATTTCTGCTTAGTGCTTGGTTTTTCCTCTTTACTCCGATTAGTTGCAGAATGTTTGTCTTTAATAACAATATGCCTTATTATGATCAGTTATTATAGATAAATACAATAGAACTATGCTATAATATCAGCTCAAGAATTGCAGTATTTAAAATATAATATCTAAGTATTATAATCAAGACCAAATTAGATTAGAACTGAATTTATTTCTTTATTTCTTAATCTAATTTTATTTAATGCAAAATGTTTATTTTTTAAATTTATATAATATAAAAATTTCAAAACTCTTTACAAAAAATTATGTTGACTTATTATAGAAAATAATTATTGTAATTACTTGTGTATATAATCTTTCCTTTGCATAAATTCTCCCATGACTTAGAAAACAAAATGAAAAAAAAAATTATTATTCTTATTGTGTAATTTTTCCGTCTTAATCTTATATTGAAAAATAATCATTATGTAATGTCAGAAATTTATAAGAAACTTTTCTCCATTTTGACTTTTTATAGAAATATTATTAAAATACTGACTTCAAAAATAGAACCAAAACACTTAAAATTGAAATATTCAAAAGGTTTCACCCCACCTGACAGAATGAGGAAAGATTGCTGATAGCAATTTTTGAAAGTGCAAAACCTCAATTCTTGCTTGATGAGAGAAAAACAATTGCAGAACAGATTGATCCAAATAATTGGGATCACAAAAATTTAATCAGAATTATTGAGAATTGGCATGCATGTATTGAGCATAATAGTCACTAACACTGCAATCAGTCCCTCAATGTATTTTATTTTTGATAGCTAATATTTTGATTATCTAGACAAAAATTTTAAAAAAAATAGAATTACACTTCATATAAAGAAGCACTTTATTACAAATTATTTTTACATTTAATAAATAAAATTTTATGTTCTGTTTTCTATAAAATGTGTTATGATCTATGGAAAAATATTATTATTGTAATTGGTTTAAAACAACAAGATTGTTTTTTCTAAATGTTAGTCACAATTTAATACTACATTTTATAATACTGGAGATAGGAAAAACAACAATACAGCAGTAAATGCATTGTAAATCTATTCAATTCTTAGCAAAATGATTGAACTTCAAGCTTTTGCTAAAGAACAATTATTTTATAATTTTATTTTTATGTCAGAAGTTCATATAAAGCAACTTCTACTTTTTAATGTTTATATATATATATTTTTAATAATACTGCCTTAAATTCAGGTTAATGGATATTTTTAATTTACAAAAAAGTTCCATGTGTAATTTAACTTCCAGAATTTACAAATGATAAGAACTGAAATGAAAATGAAGAATGATGTTAACCTTAATTTTGACATATAACATTGCTAAATAAGTAAGGTTATTTAAACATTATCTTTAGGGGATTTTTTGAGATCAAAATACTGTTATATATTGATTTTTTGACATTATAATCAAATTCTACTGTAAATAAACTAATCAGAAATTAATTCAAATTAAAATGATAAATATTATTTCAAAATTAATACTTATTTATTAGCCTTACAATAAATAGCAATAAACATCAAATAAATTATGAGATACAAGATTCATTTTAGGCTTTCTTGTAGTACAGCCTTTATTAAACATCTTTTTACATTGCACCGACTTAACAATCATTAAAATAGGAATCCCAAAATTCTCAAAAAAATCTCTTAAAGCAGTTAACCATGGTATTTAAGACGCATTTCGGCTTAGTGCCCTCTTCAGTTAGACAACACATGTTAACTGCAAAAAATTTACATAAATTTACTTAAAAAAACCAACAAATTAAGTTAACATATTTCAATTAAAAAATTATGCTAGTATAATTTTTTAATTGAAATATAAAGTACAGTCTGACCCCATTAGCACACAGTAGTCGGGGTCCATTGTTACTAAACCGTGTGTTAAGTGAACCGCGAGTTATAGTATTAATATAAATTGAGCGATAATATAATTTCCAACATTGATATGAATTTTCTGTGTGATTTGACTAATACAAAATGGTTGAACATGCAGCTAATCTCACTGATCACAAGATTTAATGACAAAGACGTCTAGGAGTGATATCACAAGCGATTGTTATCAGGATTGCTTATCAAGGAAGTCATGGTAATACCGCATGTTAATGGGGTCCAACTGTATTACTAAATTTATTAAGTGATACATTTTAAAATGTTTTCTTAAAATATTTTAATTATAACATAGTTAACATATTTTTACTTTATGATTAATGAAAGTTTTTTAATTTTTAAGAATAATAAATGTCTGTTATGATGAGCCTTCTCAATTCATCTGTATTCTTTCTCGTGGATCAAGAAATTATCTTCTACCAGAAGATTTTATCCCTATGATGCAGGTTATTGGCTTAATGTTTTAGATATCTAATATGTAATAAATATGTAATTAACTAAGGAATTTAAATAATTAAATTATCTTTTAATCTTTTATTTTAAAATCTTTTTTATTATTTTCACTTAAGAAAATATTTTTAATAAAATGCATTGTATTAGTTTAACTGCTAGACATCCAAATTGTAAACATTATCACAAAAATTCCTATTTAATTTGAATCTGGATAAATTTTAATTTACGTTTTAAAATTATTGTCGAATTATTAAATATTAGATAGTGCACATTAGCTCAAATTTAGTTATTAAAATTACAATTTAATTCAAAATTATTTCACTAGGTGGATTTTCAGTTTGTTTGAATTAATTGATTATGGATTTTCTGATTAGACCTTAGACTTTTAGAGACTTTTTTCCCCCCTTTCTTTCCAATTTTTAAAGTTTCTTTCTAACCAAAGACTAATAAACAGTGGTGCCATTACAGAGATCCCTGTATAACTTAGAAACCACTAATTGGAAAGTGGCAGGGTATTCCACTGCCACCAACAATATGAATGATGCATTCAACAGATTGGACCTAGACCCTTTCTGAAAATCTGGAAGTATAGGACCTGGAATTGAACTGATCTCAAATGACTACTTTACCATGTAGTCATCTCAAAGGAGACTTATGGGCTGGACCAAGATTTCTTTAAATATAAATATAGTACTGGGAATTGGACATGGATATTTCAGATAATAAATGACAGCATATGTGTCTATATGAATGTAAATTTTCATACTGTCTCTGTACTGGCACTCAGCATTTTTATTGGGATCTCTAAGAAAATTTTTGTTGTTTTATAAAAAAAATGAATGACAAAATAACTTCTATAATTAGCATTTTTATAATTAAATGGTATTCCAACATATTTTGATGAAAAATGGCTGACATTTTTTGGGCTCAAGAATGCATTTTAATTTTTTTTTCTGGAAAGTAATAATTTAAGCCTCAATATACAAGTATGCTTTAATCTCATTAACGAAGGTTACAGTCTGTTTAAAATAATTATGAGAGATATTTCTAAAAATGAAATGATTAATATCTCATCAAGAATTTAAAAACTTTAAGGTGAACTTTCTGTATTGACATTATTTGAAAGACTAGTTCATTACAGTAAATAAAATTTCATAGTGTTTTGATGATCATTTTAATCAAGAATTTAAAAACTTTAAGGTGAACTTTCTGTATTGACATTATTTGAAAGACTAGCTCATTACAGTAAATAAAATTTCATAAATAGTGTTTTGATGATCATTTAATTATTCATGAGTGCTCATATTTTTTTTATTAAGTTTCTTATTTTCAACTCTTATTCAATTGTTCTTTATTGCTAATGATGGAAATGTTTATTGAAAGCACTATCCAAAGATTAATGAAATTTTATGTAATGTAGAAAAAGACACTGATAGAATTTTGTTTGAAATTCAGCAAAGAAATTCATTCTGTATTGATTTATAAATATCTTATATTAATTGGCTATTTTTATTATCTTATTAAAACTCTTTTTATATAAAAATTTAATTGAATCAAAGTTCAATTGTAAAGATTTATTCTGACATTTACTCATAGCAAAATTCTGTATCAACAATTTTTATAGAACGATTTATTTACTTTTATTTTATTAATTAAATTAATCAGTAGGGCTATTTGAATTGAGAAATAATTTGATAAAGGAACTTAAAATTTACAATGTCATATTGAATTTATTCGCTTATTTTTCTCAGTTTCTAAGTACTTAATATTTTGATAAGAATTAATAAAGTTAGTTTCATCTATACAATACTTTAATATATCTTAAACCTCAGAATGAATTTTTGAATAATCGGGATTTATAGTTTGTATCCGACTAACTTTAAAAAAAAGCTAAAAAAATCAAAAATAGATATTTGTTACTTGATAAATATAAGAATTTTTCTTCATTTAAATAAAACTTCTATAAAGACAATAATGCAGTTTAAATATAGGTATATAAGGAGATTACGTACGTGTCCAAGAAAATATTGGGATTTTTCAGTCAGTAAAAAGATAGTTTTTCCCTATTTTAGTAATCGTAATACAGTAAATGTTAGTAAGCCTTAATAAAGCAAGTTAAATAATTTATATTTAACGAATAAATAACTTAAGGCTCTTATTTAGGTGTAGCCTTAACGATGTGGTGTTTGTTATCAGGATATCATTGATACTCATCCTGGGTTGACTTTTCTGAAAGAAGCAACAGAATTTCATTCAAGATATATTCAGACGGTAAGAAACTATTATATTATTTTATTCATTTTTGATAAGTAATTAAAATTTCTAACACAAATTTTATCTAATTATTTTCAAATATTAAAGAAAATTATTATAAATATTTTCAAAAATAGTCTTCAGTATGTTATGATTTTAACTAACTACTATTGTATCGAAATATAGTAATAATATATTGCACTTTGAACAAGAGTTCATCAAAACATTTCAAAAAAATAAAGGCATAATTTTAAAAATTTCATTAAAAAAAAAAACTTCAAATATATTTAAGATTTGCACTAATAATTATAATCAAAATTGGACAAGAGGCTGGAGGTTTTTTCTATTAAATAAAATAAATTGATTGATCATCAATTGTAGAATCATTTGATATAGAATTCATTCTATGGGAAAGTTAAAATTATTAAACTGATAATTTGGAATACTAAAATTCTTTTAGTTCTTATTATTTCAATACAGAAAAAGATTTTTTCATATTAATTTCAAAATTTCAATATTACTAAAAAAAATTAATAGAGAATAATACAATTGTCTCCCATGGAAGACTTCGTGATGTGTTACTTTATTTTTTGAATGAAATAACTAGCATTGTCATATGACATTATTTTGAAAACTAAAAATATCTTTAGATGAAATAATTTGATAAAGGAAATTGCTGCTTTGTTTAAAACAAAGCAGAGATCTATATTTAAATAGATATTAGTTGCGTTACTTTGGCATTTTTCTAAAATGCCAAAAGAACAAAATTTTACAACAAATACCTATTAATTTTTTATTTTGATTCAAAATTTAATATGTTTCATTCCATATATTTTTATATATCTTATAATACAAGATAATTTGTTTATAGGTGATTGCACGAATATACTATTGTGTAAATAGGTCATGGAGTGGTAGAATAACTGCACCGGAATTGAGGAAAAGTGATTACCTTCAGGTAACTTTTTAATATAGTAATAATAATATATTTTGTAAATAAATATTGTAGTTAATTATTCTATTAATAAGAGATATATTTTTCTTTATTAGGTTGTATCATTATTAGAAGAAGAAGAAGATATAAATTTAATAACTGAATATTTTTCTTATGAACATTTTTATGTTATTTATTGTAAGTTTTGGGAACTTGATACCGATCATGATCTAACGATTGACAAAAATGATTTAAGTCGTCATAATGATGGAGGTTAGGATAATTTACTATAACTAAAGCTTTACATTAGAAATTTAATATTAATTTTAATTTTTATTTAGCAATATCGTCTCGAATGATTGATCGAATATTCTCTGGAGCTGTTACAAGGTAATTATTTTTATAAAAAAATTAAACTATACTGTTCAAAATTATTCATTAATTTTTAATTAATAAATGATGGTATGTATGGTTTGCTGATAAGTTATTACTTGATCTTTGAGCCATGTTATAAAACTAATTTGTTACTTAGATTGTTGTCCATATAAATGTTTGCTTCTTGATAATTATTAAAGTATTTTAAGCAAAAATTTGCATAAATTACTATAGATAAAATTTTGAAGCACTAGTTTTAATAACAAAATAAGCAATTCAAATTATTTTTTCAAAAATATCCATTAAATCATATATGATATTCCAGTTATAGATGTCGGAATGTCATATATAATTGCTTTATAGTCATGAAAGTTGTGTGACTTCGCATTTACAACACCTGACAATTCAAAGATTATCTGTACTCTGAAATTATTTTTTTATAATAAAATTTTAATCGAATCTGCCTCAACTGAATTTTATATATTTTTTCAGAGGATCAATAAAAAACAAAGGAAAAATGAGTTATTCAGAGTTTGTATGGTTTTTAATATCTGAAGAAGATAAAAGACATCCTAGAAGGTAATTTATTGATTTTAAAAATTATGTTTATTTTATGATTTAATAACATTTATTTCAATATATACCAGATGATAAATTTTAGAGACAATATTTAATTTAATATCATAAATGTATAACTGTAATCTTTAAGATGTAATGATTGTATTAACATATATTTGAAATATAACAATAATGCTAATTTTTTAGTTAGAGGCTATAAGTTTTTAAAACAACAATCTTTTAAGACTATTTTCAAATGTTAGATATTTCATTAATATTTATATAAATTAAAGTATGAAGAAATTATATATTAAAATTTGATATTTATTTTGAATAGTATTGAATATTGGTTTCGATGCATGGATTTGGACGGTGATGGTTTCTTATCTATGTACGAACTTGAATATTTTTATGATGAGCAACTTCAAAGAATGGAAGCACTTGGTATAGAAACTCTTCCTTTTAAAGATTGCCTTTGTCAGGTAAAAAAAATTAAATTTTTTCTATATAAAATAAATACATTAGATTTAGTTTCATATTTACTGAGTTTCATTAATTAACAATATGATTATCAAATAGATCCTAATTCTGCCTAAAATCCCTTTTAAGCAGAATTAGGATTTTCTTGTTTATTTATCCCTTGAGTTTGGGCTTAAAAGTTTGTTAATATGATTTATCAAAAACAAAATATTGAAATGATGACATCTTTTTAATTTTATACAATGTGAATTTAAATTAGAAATCATTAACTTTTAAGTATTATTGGAATTATAATCATTAATAGTAAATAATGCTAGTGTGTATCATTTATAATTCTTCAGATATAAAGATCTTTGAAAATTTGGCAATAACTTCAGGTTGTGCCAAATACATTTGCATTCAAAAAATTGTCAAGATTTTGATTTAATCTTCATTTTTAACCTACCTGAACAGAAGAACAAAATGTTCTATATGAAAAGATTTTGTCTGAATGTTATCTCATGCATAGACATTGCTGATGACAAGAAAGTTATGTTCCAATATGATATTAACTAATGGTCTGTTATATCTTCATATTTTTCATTCAGCAAAACATAAGACTATTAAAACCTTTTTCTCTTATCTCAGCTCAGACAAAATGGATATCTGTTTTCCTCCCCAGTTTTCTTTTTCTGCTTGGATTAGAATTAAATTTTAACAACTATACTATTGTCAAAAATATTAATTCATTTTTTTCTCTCTATATATATAAAGGAAAATGTTAGCTTAAATCCAAATGATTAAGGAAATATGTGAATTATTTGTTTCTAAGGTATGATCCACAGACCACATTATATATATTGTCATGAATAATATAAAAAAGCAAATTTATATTATCAGAGTATAAAATATGATTTTAATTATTAATAACTACTACTAACAACTATTAATGCACAATAATAGTAATAATAATGTGGTCTGTGGATCATACCTTAGAAACAAATAATTCACATAGCTTAAATCCAAATGATTAAGGAAATAACATTTTCCTTTATATATATAGAGAGAAAAAAATGAATTAATATTTTTGACAATAGTGAACAGTTTTATTAATAAAATTATTTTTATATAGAAACTGGTTATTTATTACTAAAAAATTCCAAATTAATAAGAAAATGAATATGTCATTAATAACTTTCTTCATTTGGGGATGTTTTTCAAATAATATTCATTAGATGAAAATTTTATATTTATGCTTGCATATATCAATATCAAAATACAATACTCTTCTGCCATTTACTAACCAAAAAGTTGATTGGAAGAAAATGGGCAAGATGTCAAAAGAATTCACATATATGAAGAATTAAAGCAATTAAAAAATAGGAGACAATTACTTTCTGACTTATATTCTTCTGTATATCAAAGGAAAAATAACAGACAATAATAGCATACGTGTATACAATTAAATGCCAAAATAACATATTTTATTTATTGATTTTGTTTTCCTCGGAGAAATAGTGACACTCCGAATTTAGGCACTAGATTTTCACTTAATGGTTAATTTAGTACTAATAAGCATCCTCTACAATTTTGAAAATATTATAAACAAATTGCATTTTCTAAGATAATAAGTAGAAAAATTTTTCTATTAATTTGTTCTAACAATTAAAAATTTGTTTAGATGCTCGACATGGTACGACCTAAATTTCCAGGAAAGATCTCTCTCTCCGATCTTAAACGTTGTAAAATGACTCCAGTATTTTTTGATACGTTTTTCAATTTAGAGAAGTTTCTCGACCACGAACAACGTGATCCATTTGCTTCCCAGAGGGTATGCATTCATTATATATATATGAAAAATTATTGTTATAAAAAAATATATACAGTTACTGATATTTAAAAATAATTATCAGGATCAAACAGATGGAATGGATATGACTGACTGGGAAATATATGCAGCTGAAGAATATGAAATCTTAATAGCAGAGGAAGGCATAGGTTTGCAATCAGATCATTAGTAAGTACAGTACTATAGCTTTAACTTATTTTTATAATATATATAAATGTATTGATTTTAATATCTGCAATCTAGCTCTTTGGATGAAGCAGATCAGGAACTAGATGAATATTCTCAGAGTTTGGGAAAATTTAATTTATCAGCCATACTTCACAGTAGATCCAAAAATTTTATGGATATCGACGATGAAGATTATGATTATGCAGAGTCGGATAATGACTATCCATACTAACAAAAAAAAAACATATAAACTGTAACATTTAAAAAACAAAATTCTTTCAAATGTACATATTTACACAAAATATATCATATCCCAAACTGTGATCATAAAATATAGTTATGTTGTAATAAAATTATTTGTGGAAATAATCAGTTTTAGGTAAATATAACCATATTTCAGTAAAAGTTACATTCACCTAGACTGCTATCTAGTCACTTAAAGGCTTTTTTTAAGTAATAATTGTGCAAAAGGAGAAAAAGGCTTTGTATCACAGAATAGCATGTGTGCCTTAAAATTTTATTAATTTTATTATAATTTATAGTCATAACTGATGTTTTTTTTTTTATAAATTGTTACAGATATGTATTGACATCACAGTTTTATTTTGATTATTGTAGTGTGCCAAATGGTTAATTATTTCTCTCTTTTTTTAATCAGTTTATACTTTTAATAATTGAGCTTGGTATTGCAAATGCTAATTTGTTATACAGTCATACCTCGCCTTACGTCGTTAATTTTTTCCAAGACTCGCGACTTAAAAATGATGTAAGTCGAATAAGCTCTTTAAAAAACGACCTAAACCCCTATATATAACCCCATAACATTGCCCCAATAACATTTTTAACCTTCTAAATAATTCTATAAATTACAATAGCTCATACCTTGATTAGAAAAATGGTCAAGGTACTCTTGTACGCAGCATAGAAAGTTGAACAAGAGTGAACTTTGGTGTAAAGAAGCAGTGTCTAGCCATATTGAGAAAGTAACATTAGCATCAATATACTGATGTATTTACATCACATTTTACACCTGTGAAACCTAGCCTTTAGTATTTTATTTTTTTCTATTAACAAAAAATACCAATGAAAGTCGAAATGACTTAAGTCGACGGTATGACTGTATATTTAATTTAAAATGAAGATAAGGGTAATATTCATTTTACTGTTATATTTTTTGCACTGGGAAAATTTGAGGTGGCCTTTTGTTATGATGGCATTTCTAAAGCGGATTTGCACTCGAAACAAAATTTTAACAACAAATGTTTTAACAATCATTCTTATATGAAGATAACAGACTTGGTCACCTCCGAAATTAATTTTAATCAAAATGTCCTTGTAAAGTGCAAATTGTTTTATATTTTATTCCATCGTAACTCCATGTCGATATCTCTCAGGTTTATCATCTCACAAATTTACAGATTGTATGTAGAGAAATTTGATTTAAGTAATTACCAAAGTAATTTTTGGAACTACTTAATATCCACCAAAATTATCTTAAAACACTAATAAAAGAAATCAGTAAATATTCAACAGAAGCTAGTACTGGCAATAAAATTTATATATATGCTAAGTGCCTTTTTGTATTTATAGATTTTCTTTGTAAGCAGAAAATAAATTTGGATTTTGAAAATAATTTATAATCAAACAATTTTCTGCTATTTCTTTCTTCATAAAAAAAAAAAAAAAAGCATTAATCAATGAAAGTTTTCAATAAAATTTAAAAAAAAAAAAAAAAAAATGCATTAATCAATGAAAGTTTTCAATAAAATTATATTTAATGTATAATTGAAAGAGAAATTAAATATTAATGAAGCTGTCATTATTTCTTATATTTTAAATATTAATCGCAAATTGCACTTTTGTCACTATCACAGTCTAAACACAAACATATCAAACAGATTTTGAGATAGCGATAAAAGTAGAGTTCAAGATTTATAGAAAAATCATACTGTAAAGTTGCAATATTTTTGTAAGTCAACATCCTATTATTACGCAATTTAATTAATCACAAATAATTTTTTGAATATATGAATAAATAAGTAAAATTATTACATTTTATGCCAATGTTTGTGACAGTACAAGATATTGCCTCTGAATTTGCATCACAAAGTATTTAAGAGAAAATAAAAAATCAGCTCAACATTTTTATTATAATACTTGTATTATCTCCATACATTAGGATAAAGTATATGATGATATATATATAAAAATGCTTTAAAATAATGACAGGTAATTGTTTTCATTGAGGCATGGAAATAATTTGGCAATGTTGGTTATGTGATGATATATAGGGGGGAAAAAATTTGATATATATCTATAAGATAATATTTTGCTTGTATATTGCTTCATTTTAACCACTTAATGTCTACAGCAGTGGTTCTCAACCTTTTTTCTATAGAGGAACATGTTTCAATATTTTAAAATTTGGCAGCATATTTTAAATAATAATTTAGATTTAACAACGAATTTTAATTAACAGATTATTGTATTTATTCTTATTTATTACATTCAGATTGTAGACATACTCATACATGGGATCATTAAATGGCGGCCCTTATTAAGTTATAATGCCACCTGCGGATTTTGCATTTTTAAAGAAATTATAATTTTATTCCTTAATTTTTAAATTTTGAATAATGACAAAAAATTTTGGCTGTAACAGAAATTCGAGGGTTAGATTTTTCTAATGATATCCTATTTATAGGAATCGGTGCAGTGATTCAACTTCAGAAGGGATATCCAGCTAATTACATAAATACAATTCGTTCTTAATTTTTCGCGGCACACTAGTGTCCGCAGCACAGTGGTTGAGAACCACTGGTCTACAGTATCATAATGACTTAAAAGATTTGTATCATATATTATTATTAATGGTAATTGGTATTTATTTTTTTACCAGCTGACTGTTGTGTCATATGTAATACATACCAAACAAATGGAATATCTGAATACTAGTTCCCTCTATAATTTATTTTGTAAATTATCAGGAATTGCTGACTATAGCAGAAATTCGAGGGTTAGATTTTTCTAATGATATCCTATTTATAGGAATCGGTGCAGTGATTCAACTTCAGAAGGGATATCCAGCTAATTACATAAATACAATTCGTTCTTAATTTTTCGCGGCACACTAGTGTCCGCAGCACAGTGGTTGAGAACCACTGGTCTACAGTATCATAATGATCATTAAGTGATTAAATATGTTTATAAATATATATATATATAAAATCTATATGTTTTTATATTTAACTGTATATGTTTTTCATTAAATATATACAGTATATAAAATTTTTTTGCAGAATTTCCCATGTCTAGTTCTGCTGTTAGAAGCCTAATTTTCATTTTATTTCACTAAGTCACTTGCTAAAATCAACTTTCTTTTCTTTACTAAAATCGTTCAATGATGTTAATTGTAATTTCAAAAAATTCAAAATTCATTTTTAACATTTCGTTTAAACTTGAATCCTTAAAATAACAGGTTATATTGTTTTATACTTATAAGTTTCATCCTTCTTATAAATCTATCACTTTTATAAGTGTGCCTACTTTGATTCTTATTTATTGATATGTCAATTGATGCCCTTAACAAATTTCTGTCAAATTTTTAAGCTATCTTAAGTCTGTCACCAGATATGATGAATCTTGTAGAGAGTATATTTTGTATAATTTTTATTTCTTTGCCTATGATTTTCTTCTTCAATTTATCAGAGGGCCTCTGAAATCATAAATCTGAAAGTGTCCGTAAGCTGCCGTCCTCTCGCTGGACGAACTCTGAAATTATTAATATAACTTTTTAACAAAAGCAATTCTACTAAATTTAATTTTGAACTTTTATCTGAGAATTGGTAAAAGACAAATTCTGTTTTTCTGCTTGGAATGTTAGAGGCGAGGCTTGCCAAGAAAATCAAATAGATGATGTTATGGCGTAGAAAAAATCCAGAACTGCAGTTTTGAAAGATATGATATAAATGAAATTGATAATTCTTTGCATGTTTATATTAGAATTACTTGGGAAGAAAATGCGAAAGTGGGCATTTCTCATAAATCATTCAAAGAACACAATTATGTATCGAAGTATAATTTTTTTTTTGCACTATGATAGTGTTAAGTGCCCAGATGTTACACAGAATTTGTAACGAATCTATGTGATGAATTCAGATTATCAACATCATTAATATTGCTAAATTGGCAATTTTGACATTTAGAAAAATATTCGTTGTTAGAATTGGAACTGTCAGAAAGTAAGTGCTGCGGATTTGTTGGTTCTCTCACTTAATATAGAATTTAAAAATTAATAATGAGTTTTATATAGGTAAAGGCAATATCATCGGTGAAACAAATCAAAATAATTAAAAATTTGTATAATACAATTGCTGCAGAGTTACTCGAAATATATGAGTAGTAATACAAGTATTTAGTAAATAAATAATCATATAATTAAGTAATCTAACTTAATGGAACATTGGACCATCTAGACCAGAATAAATTAAGTTCAGTATCAACATTCAGTTTGGATGTTTTCTAAACATTCTAATGTTTGAGAAGCTTCTTATAATGTAAGAGTATACTCTTGTTTTGTTTATTTGTAAGTTTTGATGGTGGGTTAAACTTTTAAAGTGCACGATAGTAAGAGTATGGAATGATGATCATCATACTTTATTTAGAATTAAATCTTTCTATTCTATTAAAGAAAATCCTTTACTTTTTGTCAAACAAATGAAGAAATTAATAACTTCGACAGCCAACGCTAAGAAATTAAAAACCAGATGGCCCCATACCAATGGAAAATGAAAAAATCATACTGTATTTCCTGAAAAAAACATGTATGAATACTTATACAAGAAGAGATTTAGAATCATAGTTGCTATGAATTATAAATCAATCTCAAACACCCTAATTCCAAAAAAGTAACAAATGTTCCATGTAAAATAAGTGAAAAAATAGATTTGAACACCAAACTAAACTTTGCACGTAATTGTTTAATTATTAATTATTATTTTTATGCTATTTCATTTAAAGGAATTGTGGCTATTAAACTTAATTTATAAAATAGCATATAAAACAGTATTGTACCTGAAAATATGAACTCAATCAAATTCCAAGTAAATGGGATGAAAATGCATGTTCAGCTATTCAGAAACTATTGAATTAACAAGAATGATATATTGGTAGTTAATCTCTCTGGATATTTTCATTAAAACAACAGATATTGCACTCTTTTAGAAGAAATCGTGTGGCTTTCATGTTTTCTACTTATCAGTTCATCTTCACCATTACTTGGAACTGCTGAAAAGTTTTAAAAGTAGGATATTAAATATTGTTCGACTATCAATCATATCCTAGTATACTTACCTGTTCACTTGGAAGGATTTGGCTGTTAAACACAACCGAAAATTCTTCTCCACAGTTGGTTGAGTGGAAAGAAAAACACTATAAACATCGGTGCTGCTCAAACAGGTGCAAAGCTTCCAGACTGATGTTGGGCCTGGGAGCACCAAGTCGGTTACCACTGCCACGCTATCAATGTAGAACTGGGTCGCTTCCCAAGCTGGTGCTGGTGGCCCTAAAGGGTTGACAAGTGGACAGTCACCCGTGCCACTATCCAAACAGACTTCCAGCCAGGAGTCAGTGAAAGACTGGGAAAACACTATTGAGAGTACCATGCAGGCGATCTCTAGATCATCTATCATGCAGTCCACGGAAGAGGCTACTGAAACCGTGGGAAGCACTCTCTTCTCGTGACATCATCGGAAACACTAAAAAAAATATTAAGCATAGAACAATTAGGCGTCCATTAAGGTAGCATTTCAAATTTAATCTACACTTTCTATAATCAAATAACTGTTTCATCTTTCCAACTAATCCGCATTTACCTATTAATGTGTAACTGAATGATGATGGAAAGAAATCAAAGTACATTCATATTTTCAGTTTAGTATAAACAGTATCATACTTTTCATCTTTACGAAATTTTTAGGATTAGAAAATTTGATATAATTAATAAACTGTTTTAGAAAACATTTGAGTCGACAGCACGTTACTGAGAAATGTTAATTCACAACACAATAAAAATCTGTTAATTGACAAAATCTGTGGCAGAAATTGATAGAATGTACCTGGAAATAGGTAATTATAAGAAAAACATACAGGTACAGTAGTAATAATTCAGTTCGACATGTTAAAAACACCCATTTCTAGATTTTCCATCACTTCATAGTTGATATATGGTGGTATAGAATATTGTACTATATAGTAAATTAAGCAAATTAATATCTCCTGCTACAAAAGATATACAAAGAAACACGAAAAAAATTTTTTCAAAACGTAATCAGATCATTAATGTACAGCTCCGGCCAAAATGTTTGTCACCTAACCGGATACGTTCGGCTTCCTTACAATACTCGGCTTCAGCATGCATTAGTTTCCTCGGTAACGTAGGCACTAATGTGCTGGCGGAGGGATCGTCCATTATGTAGTTCGCTAGCAACGAGGGGTAGGGTTCTGATAGCGGCGAGAGAACTGTGACGTGTTTAAAATGAATATTAAAGTTTTCATAGAAAACGAATGGCGGACTAATATTATGGCTTTCGTAATAGATAATAAAAAACTATGTGCGATAGGTGGAAGTGATAATTTTTCCTGAAATACTAATCGAGATGCAGGGATGAGAATGACGTAGTCAAACGTCATCCTCATCTCTGCATCTCGATACTGAAGACAATGCCTCGTGCCATCACGAAAGAAATTAGAGATTTGGTAATCCACCATAGAGAAAATGGTGTTTCGGTGAATGAAATTGCTGAAATGTTGGACATCAGTAGGAGAACAGTTATTAGGATATGCAAATGTCCAGCAGAAAGAGGCACGTTGTCGCCATTTAAATCAACAGGCAGACCCAGAGTTTTTCTCTATGGTGGATCGATGTATAAATTTATATTGAAAAAGCATTTATTGCCAACTTGTTTCTATGTTATTATTTATACATTGTTAAAATTACACATTACAAACTAATCGTTTGAGATTTACATATATAATTCGATAGTTGTATTTGGGTGGGGATATTATATTCAACTGTCTGCAACGATAAGCGAATATAGCAAATTCGAAATCCGTTTATATACAACGAAACATTGTGAACATACGTAGGAATATATTCATAATCGTCGCGTTGAACGTTATAAGTAGAATGAAATGCCATCGTTCAGTTTCTTCCTGTTGTATCCCAGAAAACACTAAAAGATATTACGCACGCAACGCGTCCCTCTCTCGTCAGGGACTATGCAAGGAGGGATGTCATCCATATATACCGCATACTCACTCAATATAAGTTTATTTTACATGTTTGCTTCAAGAACTTCATCAACAATTTAATAACCTGTCTTTATTGGGATTTCCTGCACGAGTTCGTTAAGCAGCCAGAAGGCAGCATTGCGGGCTGCTTAGCATCAGTATATTTCATCCTACATTTTTTGCGGATCTGTCTTTACGAATCCATTGGAAATTGTAGGACGTATAGAAGAGACACTTAGCAATAGCTAGGGACGGGTTCGGCCCACTTAACCAATACAGATATGAATCGGGCGACCTGTTAACTATTCAAATGCTCCGGGTGGCACTAGCAAACCGTTGTAATTAATTAAAAAGACAAATATCAAGTTTTGTAATGGTCAATACGGGTAAAATTTCGACATAATAAAATGTTTAAAATGATTATTGATTGAATGATATAAATATTATTGATTAATAATAATCAGATTTTTTAATCTTTGAAATCCTCCAACGTATTGAACGCTAGACAACAATATTGGAGACTCCTTTATTCGAAAGGATAAATTATGAATGTTTGTCAAACTGACACTTAAGTAGCAGGGACATAATTGTGTGTGTGTTTGAATTTCGCGAGAAATGATCATCTTTCCAATTATTACAGTTATAAATTATCATATTTCTTTTTTATACAAAATAACTAAAACATTTGTAATGATATACTTGTATTTAAACTGTTTTCAAATATTACTTTCTTAATAATTACGTTTGGTTTCAAACCATCTGTTACCTTATTATAAAAAAGTAATGCTGCGAGTGATAATACTTTAGAGCGATCAGTCTTGCCAATTTACCTCCCATGCTTTGCGTAACCCACCTCCCCTACATTGAATGCGTGTGGGACACGTCTAACGCACTCAATGTAGGCAGCACGGTATGTGAATTGGAAACTGTAGTCGATCATGATTTCCGGTTTCCAGAGCCTAGTTGAAAGTGACAAACATTTTGGCCGGAGCTGTACCTGACAACAGCTACTAGATCTTATATCGCATAAGCAGCCATATTCAGATATAACCAGAGTTGGATTTGCATTTTTGGGGCCCTAAAAATAATAATCATCTCTGAAATAACTTATAACTGTTATAACGAACAAAAATTCAAATCAGCTACGTCTAATTTTAAAGACTCCTTATAAGGAACCTTTAAAATTTTACCTTCTGTCTAGCACTTTTATAAAAACCCATATATTCTTATTAAAAGATGAAAACAGATTGATAGCTTTGGGGTCCTAGGAGCCTTAGGAAACATAATAAGAGTTTTATGTTTCCTAAAAAGCTGAAAAGTTAATATCTAAATGCACTGCAATTAATACATAATACTAGATTAAGCTTACAGCTATATTTAAATTAGCAAGAAACAAAAAAAAACTCAAACCTGCAACATATAGTCGGCTGGATTGCCCGCGTGGAAACGTTTCGGCTTACCACCTGGAGGGCCCGGGTTCCACACATCCAGTTTTTCAGG
Organism: Olivierus martensii; assembly: GCA_000484575.1. Taxonomy (NCBI): domain Eukaryota; kingdom Metazoa; phylum Arthropoda; class Arachnida; order Scorpiones; family Buthidae; genus Olivierus; species Olivierus martensii. Next base: position 14,202 of record AYEL01083301.1, on the reverse strand, counting down.
AGGGATCCGAGCCCGTCCCGCCGAACCCCAACCTTCAACCACCCGGTTGGCCCCATCATGGGTGTTGTCCAGCCTGTGATGGGCCCTATACGTATGGATGTAAAAATGAGCAAATACGAAGTGATAACCTTCAAAGTATTTCCTATCTTCTATCAAGAAGATAGGAAATACTTTTCAAAGGTGAGGAAATGTTATATTTGGCAAGATTCTATTTACACTGCGTAAAATAACAAACTGATGCCGGTGTTGTATTCACAATAACTGTATCGATTTAATAGTGATTAAGGATATGTAATAATTTAAGACTGAAGCAAATTCTAAGCTTAAACATTAGAAATATTCAATAAGCATTCATATATTCAACTATTTTATTGCATGGTGGCAGGTAAAGGAAAATGTTACCTTATATTTTTATTATTTGATATTGTGCTTTTGTTTATTGTTTGATTATAATCTTTGTCAATAAAATAAAATTTTGTGTTTGTCATTTTTTCATAACGTGTAATAATTTTTTTTTAACAATTCACCCTCGATAGTCTTTAAATCTATTTTTCTCCTTCCTCGAAACATTAAACGATTAGGAAAATGCGAAATTTGGAGTATTTTGAGCAGTTCATTCGAAATGTTCGAAATTGTGTATTTATAAAAAAATTATAATAATAAGATTGTTTAATACTCCATACTGAGGTGCTACATCGTTTTTATTAACTATTAGGATCTGATCATCATAATTACTAAAATAAATGGGCTACGTCTGGCCACCAATTAATTACAGCGTTGAATGTACGTTCGCGAAAGTACCCCACCGATAACATGGCGGAGCCCACCGATAATGACCTCGTTTTTCTGAAATTGAGCAGTTAATCCACTCTTGGATATCACAAAAAATGCTAAAAATTTCGTTCATCTACTCCAAAGCACGCATGGTCTAATCATTAACGTGTCCATGCATCTTTGAAAGGGTGCAGGAGTCCATGACACGTGTTAGGGTTGAGTATTATTTATGATTTATTAACATTGATAACGTGTAACTGTAAATGTCTTCCGTCAATTTGAAACAAGACATTTACAGTTAAGGATTAAATTATGTTGTTATCAGATGTAATCTTTCAATATAACTCAAAAACTAAGATTTTTCAAGAATATGTAAACTTTTTTCTTGTTTAGATGCGAATTCAATCCCGAAATTTATACAAATATTACTGAAATACTGTATACAGGGTGAAGAAAAACTTCGTCGTAAGATTTTGTGTACTGATGGGAGACCTAGAAACAAATCGAAAATATCTAATGAACATATGGTCTAAATGGTACCGTTTTTTCAAGTTATAACCTTTTAAAGCTAGCCAATCAGCATTGAGTACACAAAGGGTCACGACGCGTCGCTCTCCTACTGACTACTGTCCGTCCAGCATAGCCGCGGCCATCGACACAAGTACGCCTGTGCTAACTGAATGAGTCCAGACAAAATAGGGATGACAGCTTCGCACATGGATGTTTTCAAACGCAAGAAAAAATTATCATCAAATTACTGTCCGTCCAGGTTAGCTGCGACCATCGACGCAAGTATGCATGCGCTAACTGAACAAGTCCAATGACAAAATAGGACAAGTACGCGTGCACTAACTGAAATCCACTGACAAAATAGAGATGACAATCTCACATGGATGTTTTCAAACGCAAGATAACTGAAGTTGAATGGAAGCTTATTGTAAGCGTGTGCTAACTGAACGAGTCCAGTGACAAAATAGGGATGACAGGTTTGCGTGCACTAACTGAACGAGTCCAATGACAAAATAGGGAGGACAGCTTCACATGGATGTTTTCAAACGCAAGATAACTGAAGTTGAATGGAAGTTTACTGTAATGTCGAATGCTAAATGATTAGTTTCGACGTCGGAAATAGTATATTTAACAGAACTTAATATTATATTATATTCAATAATTTTTATCTAATAAAAATATCTCCCTTTTGCGATTGGACTCTTCCACCTTAGCTAGGCGCGGCTTTCCTGGAAGGACAATATCTGGTTAGTAAGAAGGCGAGCGACGCGTTTTGGCAACGCGACGCATTGTGACGCTATGGGTACTCGATGGCGATTGGCTACCTTTAAAGGGTTATAACTCGAAAACGGTGCCATTTAGACCATCTGTTCATTAGACATTTTCGACTTGTTTCGAGGTCCCTTATCAGTACACACAATTTTACGACGAAATTTTTCTTCACTTTACGATAATTATTTTATCATTTATTATACATTCTTATATACCTTTCGACTTGTTTCGAGGTCCCTTATCAGTACACACAATTTTACGACGAAATTTTTCTTCATTTTACGATAATTATTTTATCATTTATTATACATTCTTATATACCAGAGAGAAAGCGACCATAATGGAAATCAAACGAATCGTTATTATAGTTATCTCCACCAAATGAAGAAAGCAAATGACACGGTTACTTGGATAAAAAGAAATTTTCAATTCTCTTCCTTGTTATAGAAAATTTCTTGCCAACAGTAATCGAAGACACGACTGACAAAGAGATCATCGATGGTAAGAATAAAAGCTAACTTACATCATTCAAATTATGGACTTTCTAAATTTTAATGCTGATTATAAATAAGTTTAGAATGTGACCTTAGATAAATTTATCATAAGCCACGTTGCCATTCCAGATCCCACAATTCACTTTTCAGTAGTAGTTTACCTGGCATCACTCATTGATTCACCAGCCAGTTATATCAGATTTAGGCTGGATTCACACTGATCTGAGACCACGTCTACGACTATGACCACGACTGACAACTTGCGATAGAACATGCACATTGATCACGACCGGTTTCACGATTTTTCGAATCAACCAATAGCAACTGCGTAAACAACAGCCAATAAGAGCTGATGTAGCATACAGTTCATAAGAGATAGCTAAATGCCTCCTTTCTATTGGCTATCGTAATGACGTACCCGCTGCGATCGCGACAATATTCAGGAAGTTGAATATTGTCGTGGTCGCAGCGAACAGTCGTGAAGTGAGGCCTGATGGGATTGTTTCTATATCAACGGCGCGGTCGTAGTTGCAGGAATATTGTCGTGGTCGCAGCGAACAGTCGTGAAGTGAGGCCTGATGGGATTGTTTCTATAGCAACGGCGCGGTCGTAGTTGCAATCGCAGTCGCAAGGCCAGTGTGAATCCAGCCTTAGTCATAGCGCTAATGCTCAATTTCAATTCAGCCAAGCGACTTAGGCTGGATTCACACAGCTTGCAACTCCGAACGCAATCACGACCGCGACCGTTGCTATAGAAACAATCCCATCAGGCCTCGCTTCACTACTGCGAAGAATAGCGTAAGCCAAGCCTCATGGGATTGTTTCTATAGCAATGGTCGTGATCGTGAGCGCAATCACAAGGCCAGTGTGAATCCAGCCTAAGGCTAGGATTCACACTGGCCTTGCGACAGCGATCTCGACTACAACCGCGACCGTTGCTATAGAAACAATCCCATCAGGCCTCGCTTCACTACTGCGAAGAATAGCGTAAGCCAAGCCTGATGGGATTGTTTCTATAGCAATGGTCGTGATCGTGATCGCAATCACAAGGCCAGTGTGAATCCAGCCTAAGGCTGGACTCACACTGGCCTTGCGACAGCGATCTCGACTACAATCACGACCGTTGCTATAGAAACAATCCCATCAGGCCTCGCTTCCACGACAATATTTAACTTGCTGAATATTGTCGTGGTCGCAGTGGTTACGTCATTATGTAGTCAATAGAAAGGAGGCATTTGGCCATCTGTTACGAGCTGTATGCTACATCAGCTCTTATTGGATGTTGTTTACACAGTTGCTATTGGTTGATTCGAAAAATCGTGAAGCCGATCGTGATCAAGTTGCATGTTCTATCGTAAGTTGTCAATCGTGGTCATAGTCGTAGACGAGTTCAGACCAGTTATCAAGACTATGTAACGGTGGCAAAATTAATTTTGCCACCGCTACATAGTCTTGATAATTATTGCTTTGGCTGCAATTCATAAACAGCTAACTAGTTAACATTTTTTATCTAAAAGAAAATGCTGAAAAAAAAAATCTTAACACAGCCGACTGTTTTAATAATTCTAGAATTTATTGATCATTATAAACCGTTCTAGAAAGAATCTACGATCTTCCGAACACATCATCTACATTGAAACGCTTTAAAGATAGAATTAAAATATATATGCCATTGATGATTCTCATAATAATCTGTACGATAAAAATTTATCGAATAGCACCCTACTTATTATGCAGACCATCAGAAGTTTGAACATTGACCATTTTTAAACTGTTAACATGGCACAAATTGCAGTTTTAACTGAAATTCGACTTTAATGGCATGACCATTATGCTAAATGTCATAAAAATCAACCAAATAATTCAAAAGTTATATGGGAAAAAAATCTGCGAAGTTTGAACGCCCGCCATTTTTGAATTCTCATCGAAATTATCTTCAATCACTATCAATAAATGGAAGCAGAATAACTCAAAGTTTGAACGTCCAACATCTTTAAACGATTGAAGTTAGAGGATTAAATTATATGGCATTATGTAATGCGGATGATTACTAAATATAAAAATCTGCTAACTAGTTCAAAAATTATTAGTTGATAATCTTATGAATTTCTAATTTATAGTAACTGGATACAAAATACACTAGGGCTTACTTTAATATATATTTTTTATATGTATTCTGATGATGATCGAATTTTATTCATTCATTAAAACTTAACAACGTCGAATTTCGACATATTTTGAGCAAGATCAATATTTGTTCGGTGCAGGTGCTCAGAACAAAATTCCTTCGCTCTGGTTAAACACGAGCGAAGGCAAATAAATGTTTACGTCAAGATATCAACTGACCTATGATCGACCGTCTTTATAACAACATAAATATTATTATATAGATAAGGATCGTATAGAGGAGAGTAGCCATGGAATCGTCCTCCAAGTCACAACACGCAGTAAGCTATTTTTAATTTAATTTGGCTATTTATTCGTTTTTAATTCTAATTTTAAACACTTTCTTACCGCAGATGAAAACCCATTCTCACTTGGTTTTCGATCACCAGTTAAACCACTTGCTTTTCTATAATTTTTCCGTCTCCACCGTCGAAGGTAAATAGTATTTTTTATTTTTTTAATATTAAAATTTATTTTTATGCTAATTTCGTCCGTAATTTACTGTAAATTATGGACAGAAACATGGGAAAAGTAAATTATGGACGAAACTTTTAAAGAGAAAAGGTGAAAAAAATTAATTTTTAGGTTAAATATTGTGGAGCTGATAATTTATAATACGCAATTTTTCGGAGGAAAAAAAATTTTTTTTATGACTCGCTTATAACGTTACAGCTTATGATAATCATGAAATTTTTTTATCAAACTAAAAATATGATTAAGAAACAATCTTTAAACTATAATTTAATCATAAAATATTGCAATTTTTGTAATTTAAATTTTATAATATTTAATTAAAGATGAATTCAGTTTCAAATTCCTTATTTCGTGTGTAATTTTCGATGATGCAAATTCATTAACGAAAAAAAAATACTTACTGAAAATGTTGCATCATTCATTTATAAAATAATAATATTTAATAAAAGGCTTTGAACGAAATCAATCTTTCTATATTGCATAATTGTACTTAACTTTGATTAAGTGTACATATATATATATATATATATAAAGTGATGAAAGGATTACAGTGAACTGTATTCGGATTTACATAGCAAAGATTGTTAACAAGTGTTTGAAATTATAAAAAAAATTAATTATTAATTAAATTGTATCAATAGCATCTTTCCTAAATAAAAACAAATTATAGTAACAGTAATAGGAAAACAATGCTAATGTTTCAATGGTAATGGAATTGTAGTAACAGTAGTAAGGAAAACAATGGTATTGTTAATTTAATTGTATAGTATACACGTGTGTAAAACTATACTACAGGAAAACCTATTTAGGCTGGATTCACACTGGCCTTGCGATTGCGATCTCGACCATAACCGCGACCATTGCTATAGAAACAATCCCATCAAACCTTGCTTACCGACTCTCTACTGCGACCACGACAATATTCAACTTGCTGAATATTGTCGTGGTCGCAGTGCCTACGTCATTACGATAGCCAATAGAAAGGAGGCATTTAAACACGTCATTACGATAGCCAATAGAAAGGAGGCATTTAGCCATCTCTTACGAATGTATGCTACATCAGCTCTTATTGGCTGTTGTTTACGCAGTTGCTATTGGTTGATTCGAAAAATCATGAAACCGGTCGTGATCAATTTGCATGTTCTATCGCAAGTTGTCGGTCGTGGTCATAGTCGTAGACGTGGTCTCAGGCCAATGTGAATTCAACATTAGGCTGGATTCACACTGACCTTGCGATGGTGATCTCGACTACAACCGCGACCGTTGCTATAGAAACAATCCCATCAGACCTCGCTTCCCGATTCTCTACTGCGACCACAATATTCAACTTGCTGAATATTGTCGTGGTCGCAGTAGCCAAAAGGAGGCATTTAGCCATTTCTTACGAACTGTATGATACATCAGCTCTTATTGGCTGTTGTTTACGCAGTTGCTATTGGTTGATTCGAAAAATCGTGAGCCCGGTCGTGATCAATTTGCATGTTCTATCGCAAGTTGTCGGTCGTGGTCATAGTCGTAGACGTGGTCTCAGGCCAATGTGAATTCAACATTAGGCTGGATTCACACTGGCCTTGCGATGGTGATCTCGACTACAACCGCGACCGTTGCTATAGAAACAATCCCATCAGACCTCGCTTCCCGATTCTCTACTGCGACCACAATATTCAACTTGCTGAATATTGTCGTGGTCGCAGTAGCCAAAAGGAGGCATTTAGCCATTTCTTACGAATGTATGCTACATCAGCTCTTATTGGCTGTTGTTTACGCAGTTGCTATTGGTTGATTCGAAAAATCGTGAGCCCGGTCGTGATCAATTTGCATGTTCTATCGCAAGTTGTCAGTCGTGGTCATAATCGCAGACGTGGTCTCGGACCAGTGTGAATTCAGCCTTAGATGGCCAGCTTTCCGCAGTTGAGATTGTGGCCACCAGACAGTTGGCTACAAATTTCTTTATTAAACACTACAAAGTTTATGACACAGTTTCACATTGTTAATTAAATCTAAGGAAAAAAATCATATTAATTAATGTCTGTTTTCGGGATTTTTTCACTTTATAATGCACAGCTGATAGAAGAGCTAGAGCCCTTCTGGCATTTCTCATCAAAACACGATTTGCTGTCTACCTAGATGTTGCACACAAGGTGCCGAAATTAAATATTACTGGCCACGGTCACGGAGCACAGATGACCATTTTACACAGTTTAAAAAAACCGCAATATGCTTGGGCGAATATTAAGGTGGCCACAGATGCAGGTTGGCCGCCTAGCTCAGATGACCATCAGCACAGGTTTTCCTGTATTAGGTTGATGGAAAACAAAACTGAATATTTTAATCCTTTTCCCTGGAAAATTATCCCATCAGAAAATAGTTTAGGATTTTTCTCTTATTTTCTGCCAATTATTTCGTTAAGTAATTATTTTTTGTTTACTGAGCATTCTATGTATGTTTGATAAAGCTCTATGGCTATTTTTCCACAAGAGAATGCACATAAAATATGCGAAAATTTTTCAGTCGAAATTTATGACTATTCACGCTGCCAGGATTTCTAGTGAAAATATCTCATATGAATGCTTACATGAATATTTTTTCTGTTGAAAGATATTCACAAGTTAGCTTTTCATCGTTAAAATTACAGCGAATGTATAAAACTATACATGCCCCAAATATAAAGCGGAATGCTCAAATTTATATCGCAGATTGGCATAAAATTACATTATGAAAATAATCTCTCTTCAGATTAACCGATAATTTATGACGTCATAAATTGCAGACGTCAGTGTTTTTTAACTTAAACTTTTATTACGTCGTAATGACGTTAGTTTGTAATCTCATTATACTAGATATTGACGATAGACTGCGCTGTGTTAAGAAAACCAAGAAAACATATCCATTGAAAGTATAGGAAGTGTCCCATCTGTATTAGTAATCTGTGATCCTTAACATATTAACCGTCAAAATCAACGATTATGAATTCAACATCAACGACAAGCGAAAATGAAAACATTACTTCATTTAAATAAAGCAAATCCAGCCACTTGGCCTGAAATTATTAACGACAAAATTCGAAAAATTATTATTGAATAAGTCCCAACAGAACAGATTCAAAATAAATCATTTCCACCAGATGATTTTGGTCATAGTTTTAGCAATAGTTACTGTAATCGCCAGGTAACAATGATATTGTTCCATGAATATGTCCCATATATTCATGTTCCGTAAACAGATTATTTTGCTTTTGCTATAATTTATTTTCCGCTGAAAGAACTCAATTAACCATAGAAAGCTATTCAAATTGGCAAAATTTGTAGAAAACTCTCAGTGCTCATGAAGGATCTAGCTCACAGTTGAATTCACTTATAAAGTGGATGGATTTGAATTGTTTTTTTTGGAAAAAAATATGAGGGCGCTGAGTAGAAAGCTGCATCGGGGCGCCGGGATCCCTAGAGCCGGTATTGTTTCCAATCAGGAAATGTTGATTACTAAGTGGCGGGTTATAACAATCCTGCCACAAGCTACTCACTCCTTAGAAGGATCAGTCGGATTGTAGAAGACAGGAATCAACGAGCTGAGCTCCATTTCCATAATAATGATTCCAAGAGGGTTGGTCCCCATAATCGAATCCAAATTCTCTAGAAGGGAAAGTTAAAGCTTTTCATGCGGCCAATCCAGTCCAACTCGTTCTTATGGAGGCTGGATGGCCGAGTGGTAACGCTGTCGGCGTGCCATGCAGGAGGACCCGAGTCTGGTCCCGGATTTTTTCGGGGTACTGGGTCCGGCCTGGTGATCCTAGTCCTTCACCATCCGGCCCCCTCTCGAGTGAGGCCCACCTTGACGTGGTAAGAGGGCTTACCGGCTGTCACTATGCTCGTATCTGTTTTGCAGCCGGGCCGATACTTTCATAGTGACAGGGACTAACTAAGTGGCTCCTAGAGTTTGGCGATGTCCAGGCGAAGAGGCCCGCACATTATGTCTGGCTTGAGCGGGAGTTGGTGTGAACAGCGGCTCGTTGAAAGGGCTTGGGGAACCCGAGTAGACAGCCGCGGGAATTCCTAGCCGGATAAATGGCCACGGACCTCGTTTGACTTTCTATAGAGTGGTCCTGCAGCAACAACCTGGTCAACCTGGGTTGCGCCCTCGCTCACGCTCCCAGGGGGCTGTCCCTAGTGAAGAAATTCCTATAGGGTCGGTAGAGCATGGCCGCTCCCATCCCTCGCCGATGGGCGCTCTGTGGTTCGCCACTCGACCGTCCGAGTCCCTCCGGGTCGGGATTAAGAAGTGGCCCGTCGTGCAGTATATTGATGTGTCGCATTAGTACTGTGTGTGCGCGTCAGCAAGCTGACATTGGTATCTGAAAAAGGGATAATCACGGTCACGGACTCCGTGATAGGGATCGACTCGGGACTGTTGTGTGTGACATCCTCTGTTATACTTCAACAGTTGATATACTGGAAATCCTCTTGTTGAACTGTGCACTGGCTCGACTCATGGCTAGTTAGGGCAGACCACATCAGCTTTGCAATGCCTTGCCAAATGGCCATAGGCCCAACACTTCTAGCATCTTCTGAAACTGTAAAAATCCCGCACCTTATGTGAAAAAAAAATCTCCATTTTCTGCTATTGCCCTCCTTGTTTTTGGATCGACCTTGACCACCCAGGAGCACAGGTTCCTGTCTGCCCTCTTACCAACCTGAAATGCTGGCTTAAAGTTGTTAGGTGAAAACAACTCTTCTTCCATGTGATCGTTGAAAATTCTGATGTTGCTATGGAGGGCCTCAGCGGCGATGTCCAGTGAAGCTCTTGTAATCATAATTCTTGGTCTCCTCTTTGTGATTTCCTTGACTTCATAGTTCTCTTATAACTTCTCTTTCAGCCTCAAAGCTCCACCACTGGTGCAACACATTACGACTACCCCCAATCTTACTGTTCTGGTGTTCTTGATTCCTACCTTTAATTCTTTTAAGTTGACCTCCTGTTTTACTTTTTCTAATAACTTTCTCGGTTCAATAGCATCCTTGCCCTTGGAGGGGTACACTAACACTGTTGCCTCATCATGCCTTGGGATTGGTCGTTTAATTATTTCTGAATACAGAGGTTTGGCTGGTCTCTCCTCTGTTTGCCTGTGCTCCAGCCCTTGTTGCAGCTCTTCCAATCTTTCGTCCATCCTGATGAATTCGTTGAGCAATCCCTCAAAAATAGTTGACATTGTAGCAAGATTCTTCCATATATCGTCCCTTGTCGTTCCCTTTAAGTTCCGACTACTATCTAGGGCACTAAAAATACTACTCAATGAGCGACGAAACAGTTGGACATTATCCACCCCCCTCTCACAGTTCGTACGTCTTGGCCGACACCGGGAGAACTCATGACACCTAATTATGGTAAAATAAGCTATAAAGTAATTGTTTGTGTAGTGTGTGTAGAAAGTTACAACAATTAGAAAATGCAGAAAAATAAAAAAATACTAAAATTATCTAACTACATATTTATATTAAGAATCAGTACAAAGAGACGAACTGAAAAATATAAAACAATATAAAATAATCAAAAACTGAAATTACAGCTGTAGACCAAAAGACTTCAGAAAAATCCGCAACCTAAACAGCTCTAGAATATTCTATTCCAAAAAATTTTTAGATTTACCCTAACAAACTATATATTTTTAGAAACCTTACAAAATTCTGAAAACTACAACAATAAAATTAATATAAGATAACCTAAATTTAGAAAGTCTACACCAGAAAACTAAATGTCCACCACTAACAGCCAAATATTATCCTAATTCCTTAAATAATGAGAAAAACCAGACAAATTATATATAAATGTAATCAGCAGAAGCTAATCTAAATGAATATAATAAAATTCACCCACTATAAAAGAGTTACACGAAGAGTCAAGCAAAACTTGCTAAGCCTAACAAGATTTAGTGTGCTATACCTAACAGAAATAGAAAAATAGTCCTAAATTACCAAAAAATAACTAAACCTAGACAAATTATATATAAAAAGAATCAGGAAAATGTTAACTAATCGAATTTAACAAAATTGAGAATCTACAGACAAGTTCTACAAAGTAACTGATAACAGTTGCTAAGCCCAACGAGGCTTAGTGTGCTAAGCCTAACGGAAATCGATAAATAGTCTTAAATTACTATTAAAACTAAAACTATATAAATTATATATCTACAGAATCAGGAGAATGTTAGCTACAAGAATATTACAAAATTAGAAACTTATAAAGAAGTTTCGCGAAGAAACGACTAACGATAGCTAAGCCTAACACGGATAGCTAGCTAAGCCTAACGGAAATAAAAAAAAACAGTCCTAATTTCCTAAAAAAAACCACTAAAAGTAGACAAATCATATATCAATCGATTCACAAAAACGTTATCTATCTGAATATAACAAAATTGTTTACCTTTAAGCAGAAAAAAACTTGATTTTGAAGATAGCTTGTAGAAACTCACTGAAAGTCACCAGCAACAACAATGGCGGCCACCAAACTCCCATTAGGTTCAGATTATAATTACTGGTATTGTTAAAATTCGCGACTTTGCAAGGTATTTTGAATGTCAGAAAGCGCTAAGAATGGTTTCAGAAATTCCAATTTGGAAACAAGACCCTCACAAATATGCTGACCTGTTAAACTTGATAATCACTTGCTGAGAGCTACTGTTGAGGGAAATCAGTGGCAACAGTGAAGGAATTGGCCACAATCATCTATTCATTTCATTCAACTATTCACAGTGCATCTACAGGACCTTTGTTATATGTCAAAACTGGGTAAGTTGGTACCTCATGAGATCACACCACAAAATCTGCAACAGCATGTAGACATTTGCACTTCCTTGCTCTCCCATGAAAAAGAGAGCTGTTTTTGAAAAGAATGGCTATGATAAAAGATGAAAAATGGATTCTGTACCATAACATTAAGTAAAAACATCAGTGGCTTCCTAAATAGATTGCGCCTGCAGTAGTGGCTAAATGTGGACATTTTCCACATAAGGTTTTGCTGAATGTTTGGTGGGATATGCAAGTGTGGGGTCGGAAAATCCCCCCCTTTCCTTTTGTCGGGATTCGAATTAAAGCATAAATTTTTTTTTAAATTTAATGACGCAATTGAATGAAATCTGATAAATTGAGAAACAGGACGTGTTAGTTTATCTTACCGTCCTTTGGATGTGTTAGTTTATCTTACCGTCCATTTTACGATTGTTTATACGAATATCTACAAAGAATGTTACTCGATCTCAGATCGATTGTGTAAGATACAATAACAGCCATCCCGGGAGAAAGGTGAGAAGAGGGCAGCGCTATATAAGAGCGAGGCTGGACAAAGGTCCTTAGTTGTTGGTTCAGTCGAGACATCTAGCTTTTGGATTCCAGTCTTACGACAGTTTTTGGGTTCCAGTCTTACGACAGCTTTTGGATCAGTCGAGACATCTAGCTTTTGGATTCCAGTCTTACGACAGTTTTAGTTCTAGTCTCACAACAGCTTCGATTCCAGTCTTACGAAGCTTTGGTTTGCTTGTCTTAATGGTTTCTCAACGAAGATCGGTCCACCAAAACATCAAGTTGACAAGGTCCTCCCGTCACCGACCGCCGAAACATAAGATCAACAGGTGGTGCGTGTCCGTATTATTATCCAGAGGACAGATTGTGTTAAGTAACCTGGACTAGAGACTGTCAATTAAGAGACTAAAGACTTTGTTATGCCTTCCATATTAACGATAGAAGTCACCTGAGTCACAGCTATCTCTCTCCCAATCTTTGTCGGTAAAACAAATGTAAATTCTAATTCTCTCTCATGTTTATTTATATATGTTGAATGAATGTAAATTCAACAGCTTCTTTTAATGTTGTTCTCCATTTCTCGCTGAGACGCCTCGGAGAGTCATCCTTACTCACGCGTCAAACCTGGACCGCTTGTAGGTCATAAGACCTGTCAATTCCGCATTTCCGATTCCGCCTGGAATTTCACACAAGACATAATCTATTATGAGCTTCCTTTATTAAACCAAACCATTACAGGATAGATTTATTATCAGCAGTTAGAGCAGTGGTTCTCAACCACTGTGCCGCAGCACACTAGTGTGCCACCAAATCTTTGATGGTGTGCCGTGAAAAATTAAAAATGAATTGTATGTATGTATGCATCATATATGCTAAGAGTGAAACGTAATGGGCCAGATATTCCTTTTGCAGTCCTACTGATTCCTATAAATAGGCTATTGTTAGAAAAATCTAAACCTCGAATTTCTGCGACAGCAAAAATTTTTTGTTGTCATTCATAATTTAAATATTAAGGATTAAAAATTAAATTAAAATTATAGTTTCTCTAAGATGACAAAATCCGCAGGTGGCGCTATAACTTAATGAGGACCGCCATTTAATGATCCCGTGTATGAATATGTATGTAATCTGAATGTAATAAGAATAAATACAATAATCTGTTAATTAAAATTCGTTGTTAAATCTAAATTATTATTTAAAATATTTAGGTGTGGTTTAAAATATTTAGGTGCCGCCAAATTTTAAAATATTAAAAAGTGTTCCTCAACAGAATTTGTTGTTAAATCTAAATTATTATTTAAAATATTTAGGTGTGCTGCCTAATTTAAAAATATTAAAATGTGTTCCTCAACAAAAAAAAGGTCAAGAAACACTGAGCTTTATGCACTGCCTTGCAGGAAAAACATCTGATACTCTTACAAGGGGGAGGTTGACATTTGGGTCACCGATTTTTTTTCAAATTTTGCATACTTGTAATAGTCCCCTAGGATAATACAATGTGTGAGCAATAAAGTGCACAACTCAAGCATTGTCGAGAAAATCGCGTGAGAAGTTTCATATTGAGTTCATATATTCTAAAATTTAATTTGCTTACGAATGTCTCAGTAGCTTAGTGGTTGAAGATTTACTTTTATAAGTGCGTGATTGCTGGTTCAATTCCTAGCTTTGATAATTTTTTTATTTTTATTTATTAATTTTATTATTATTATTTTTCTCTTACATTG
>AYEL01083300.1:0-24088 GCA_000484575.1 Olivierus martensii | reverse complement strand
GTAGTAATTTTGTAAAAACAAATTTACAATTTAATGTGAATGGTGAAATTTACTATGCTCATGGTTAATTAAATCATCAAAATTTGGAGTAACTCGGTAGTATACGTGTACACTAACGCCAATATCCATTATTTTATATTACAGTGTATCCATTATTTTACTTTTTCTTTTCGAGTAGAATTTTACAAATGTGGACCTTGAAACTGTAATTTGTTCTAGTTCATGCGGCGGGCCGCATAAGATGCCTTCGCGGGCCGGATCCGGCCCGCGGGCCGCCTTTTGCCCATCCCTGTTCTAGAGGACTACTACAAGTAAGCGCAATTTCAAAAAAATCGGTGACCCGAATGTCTGAACCTCCCCTTGTTAGTCTCAAATGCTTGGTGACCATGTGAAACCATGCAAGCCAAAATGACTTGTGTTACGATGCAAGAGTTTGAATGAGAAAAAATTCCCCATTCAGCACCATTCAATTACCATCTGTTTCACAACTTGGAACACTATCTTTCTGGGGAAAAATTCAAAATGTCAAGGAAGTTGTGAAGAGGTTAACTCTGACATATCCTATTATTATTTTATTATGCTCTTTATTATTTATTTTCATTATTAATTAATGTATTATATTTTAGTTTAAGAGTTAACTCACTTTCCACATTCTCCATGTCAGCAGTTAGCAATCACATGTTACAGAACAGAAATCAGTCTTCCAAACAAACTCTTTCAGCTCTTGACAACATCTAATCTAAATTTAACCACTGATCCAATGTGAGAATATAAAAATGATCTCTTATCAATGTTTTGTTCAGTACATAATTAATTTGTAAAGAGGATGATATGAATTGATTACTTGTAAACTAATAAATTTAAAATTGTTGCATGACTTTATGTAAATGAAGCAATTCGCGACTGTAAGTCACGGGTATAAAAACCATCAAATGACGCAGTGAGGTGTCCATATTGAAGTAGAGCGGTATAGTGACATTTGAATTTCTTGTAAAGATCTACAATGGATTAAGTTTGTAGCAATAGTGGAGGTATTAGAAAAGAGACAAACTAAGCACTATGCAGAGATAGATCTTTATTTCAGAAAGAAACGCTTTCGACCTTTCTCAACAGGTCTTCGTCAGTTAATGTCAACCTCTATACAGAGAGCCGGGAGATTTCTCCAGGTTTGTTTACATAGTTAGGGGAACACGGATGGCCGGTAACACGAGCTAAATTATTGCCCTGCCAAGCCAGAACATCTGTTTTGGTCACATACAGTATAAGGTTACATAAAATAAATTGTCTAAAAACATTAAAATAATAATCAATACACAATAAAAATGATAAAAATAGAAATAAAATAAAAAAAATAATAACAACAATTACAATATGTAATGTAACAATTACAATTACAATATAATAATTAACAATTACCCTAAACCCGCCTAATCCAAAACCTTTAAGCTTGTTTACATTGGTCAGACAACACAGATGGTCAGTGACACGAGTCAAATTACCCTGTCACAACAGAGTATCTGTTTCGGTCACTTACAGCAAAAAGGTTACATAAAACCAAATTATTTGTCCGAGACTTAAAACAACAACACTTACATAACAAAATGCTAAAAAAATATAGAAATAAAACATAAAGATAATAATTACAATATGTAAACCCGCATAATCCAAAACCTTTAAGCTTGTTTACAATGGACAGAAACACAGATGGTCGGTAACACTAGTTAAATCACCCTGCCATCCTGCGATAACAGAGTATCTGTTTCGGTCACTTATAACAAAAAGGTTACATAAAAGTTATTCGTCAGTGTCGTAAAATAAAACGATAAAAACACAGATCCGAAAAACGCAAAAAAACTAAAAACGTAACAAAACATGATTACACAATAAAAACAATAATTGCATTACGTAAAACAAAGACCTAGACCCGAAAAGTTTAAACCTTCAAGCTTGTTTACATAGGTTGGATAATACACGGTCATGTGCTTTGGACTATGGACTGTAGTTAACGCATATGGTTAAGCAGGGATTTTGCTTATTGTAATATTTATTTTATTTTGCTTTCTTTTATTTTTCGATTTTATTATTTATTTCTATGTTTAATCATTCTTGTGTTTTTATTATTATTTTTTGCATTTCTGACTATTGTTTTGTTTTATGTAACCTTCAGATGTGAATGGCCGAAACAGATACCCTAAGTGAGAGGGCCTATTTTTAACTCGTGTCATGTGACTGTGTATTATCCGACCTATGTAAACAAGCTTGAAGGTTTAAACTTTTTGGGTCTAGGTCTTTGTTTTACGTAACGCAATTATTTGTTTTTATTGTGTAATCATGTTTTATTACATTTTTAGTATTTTTGCGTTTTTTGGACTTGTGTTTTTATCGTTTTATTTTGTGTTTATTATTATTTTACGTCACTGATGAATAACTTTTATGTAATTTTCTTGCTATAAGTGACTGAAACAGATACTTTGTTATCGCAGGGTGGCAGGGTGATTTAACTAGTGTCACCGACCATCTGTGTATCTGTCCATTGTTAACAAGCTTAAAGGTTTGGATTGTGTGGGTTTAGGATTTACTTATTGTAATTATTATCTTTATGTTTTATTTCTATATTTGTAGCATTTTATTAGATAAGTGTTGTTGTTTTAAGTCTTGGACAAATAATTTGGTTTTATGTAACATTTTTGCTATAAGTGACCGAAACAGAAACTCTGTTGAGACAGGGTAATTTGACTCGTGTCACTGACCATCTGTGTTGTCTGACCAATGTAAACAAGCTTAAAGGTTTTGGATTAGGTGGGTTTAGGATTTACATATTGTAATTGTTATTATTATTTTTTTATTTTATTTCTATTTTTATCATTTTTATTGTGTATTGATTATTATTTTAAGTTTTTAGACAATTTATTTTATGTAACCTTATACTGTATGTGACCAAAACAGATGCTCTGGCTTGGCAGAGCAATAATTTAGCTCGTGTCACCGGCCATCTGTGTTCCCCTATGTAAACAAACCTGGAGAAATCTCCCGGCTCTCTGTATAGAGGTTGACATTAACTGATGAAGTCCTGTTGAGAAAGGTCGAAAGCATTTCTTTCTGAAATAAAGATCTATTTCTGCATAGTGCTTAGTTTGTCTCTTTGCTATTATTAGTTGCAGAATGTCTACAGCTTTAGGAGGTATTGGAATTAATTAATATTTTAGGTTATATTAATTGCAAATATTTGAATTTTGATTAAATAAGTTTTGTTGATAATTTGATTAGTGCTTTATTATTGTTTAAATAAAATCTTGTTTACACTTTTGTAAGTGTTTTGAGTCAAATAAATTTATATTTTGTTATTTAAATTGCTTTGAGAATTTATTCAATTTATTAGTATAAGTTTTTCTAACATCGTTTGTCGCTTCTAGAGCTAACACTTATTTGATACTTTTGTTGTAAGTTTCTAATTGTTAGTTTTTGTTGGGTAGACATTAATTATTGATAAATTGTTTTTGATTTGATATATTTATTTTAGAAAGTAGTAATAAAAACGGTTTAAATGACTCTGGATTTGCAGAGTCGTTTAAACCGTTAGGTTAATTATCATCATTATTTATTGATTTATTGATAAAACCTGATCCCATTTCTTTATATACATCACCAATACTTAAGCGAAAAGGCTTTCCAATTGGTCTTTCCGGTGTCTTAAACTTATCTATAACTTCCACAAGACAAAGATCTTTATACCAGGATGTTAATAGGGAATTTTTAGCAGATTCTGTCAAATTTTCTCCAGTCAAACCACTGTATGGCACAAAAGTGACATCACTTTCTCTAAAACCTGTTTGTTGAGAAATGTTCCAAGTTTGCAAACTATTTCATTATAGTGATCTTTAGACCACTCACATTATCTAATTTATTCACTGCAATTGCTAACTGTGAAACATTTAAAGATCTTACTAGCATAGTATGCAACACAAGGAGAATTTGAGACTGGATTTGAAGCAGGTGGTCAGACATGAGAGCATACTATGCTGTGGGGATCGAAAACCCCCTCTCCTTTCATGAAGTCAAAATTATATTTAATTTAATGAAGCAGTTCAATCGAAAACAGGATGTATCGAATTGTTTGATTGTTCTTTGGAAGATAATAAATTTAAGATGATATAGTCAAATGATGTGTGAAGAATGTTACCTGACCCACCTAGACGTTATGTAAGTAACAATAACATTCATCCCCAAGAAAAAGGGATGAAGATGGGTCAAACAGATAAAAGAGCTGAGAAGGAGGAGGTCGAGGCTTTTTGCCAGAACCTGGGTTTTTGCCGAGACGTTGTTTTTTGGTTTTGGGCTGTGCTAAGCCGTCTCCTGTTCAGCCAAAATATCTCTCCTATCGAACTTCGTTTGACTAATTTGGATACCATTCTGTCTTCTGTGCTCCTACATATTTAATCCTTATCAAGTTGAAGTTGGATATTATTGGAAATATAGTGAAGGAAAAGTAAAGTCAATTAAAGCTCATTTCAACGAAGGTGAACAGTTTGTGATATGAACTAAAGACTGACAATTCAAAGGACTAAAGACTGTTAATGCTGTCAATACTGATCAAGGAAAACTTTAAAGCCTGAATCTCTCTTATTTGTTTTAAAAATATCATAAAGAAGTTGTTGAATACATTTCAATGTTGTTCTCAGTCCTTTGGAGGTCTCGTTCGTCATCCTTACTCATGCATTGATCGTGGACCACTTTTAGGCCTTAAGCCTGTTTGATTCCGAATTTCCATTTCCACCCGGAATCCCCACAATGCTAGTAAGATCTTTAGGTGTTTCACAATTAGCAATTGCAGTGAATAAATTAGATAATGTGGAGTGGTCTAAAGATCGGTATAATGAAATAGTTTGCAAACTTGGAACATTCCTCAAACAAACAGGTTTTAGAGAAAGTGATGTCACTTTTGTGCCATGCAGTGGTTTGACTGGAGAAAATTTGACAGCTGGTATAAAGGCCCTTGTCTTGTGGAAGTTATAGATAAGTTTAAGACACTAGAAAAACCAATTGATTTATTGATATTTTGAAATTAGCAACTTTGCAAAGTATACCGAATTCTGTCAGAAGTTCTGGATCAAAATCCATGGACTTAAAGTTTGGTATCCAAAAACTTGCTGAACAGTGGGAGAAGATTGTAAGTACTGATACTTATTTATGATGATTAAAAGATCTGTTCCAGGTAAATTTTGTTTTCTTCACAGGTGCAAAAAACGACATTACTTATGGGATGACCTGATATTATGATAAGCAAAAAACATGCACCCCTGAAAGTTTTATGCACATCTATGGATGTACAGTCCCATGCAAAAAGTTTGTCAGGTTACAGGTAAAGGATCGGCTATCCAACAATACACAAAAGTACCGGCAATAATCACGTCAAAGCAGAGTGCATCACTCTGCTCTTGACGTGATTATTGCTGTAAGTTGATAGGCATCATTCCACAGTTTCCATAGCTATAGGAGAGGGAAGGTAGTGTGGGAGAACTGAAAATTTGAAACTTGGAAAAGTATTAACGATTATTTGAAAGGAAGTCAGTGTTTTATTATTTAATTATACTTTACACAATATAATAAAAACATAACTAGATATCGAAAAACATGACAAGTGACCACAAATATTAAGCAATAATAAACAGTTGCTGTAAACTTATGGTATGAATACCATATAATAAGTTATATGGCTCTATAATAAGTTGTTCAATCTTACCTTAAAATTAAACTTAAAAGTTCGCCAGGTAAAAGTACCTTACGGAAATTGGTATCATTTCTTTTAAACAAGTTGAAGCAGCAGATGATAATTTCTAAGCATGCGCAAACGTATGCTCGATAGAAATTATTGTCTGCTTCTTCAAACAGATGTGGTATATGGTTCACAAATTATGATTATCGAAGAGAATTGAAAGAAACATATAGAAAGAAAAATCAACAAAATTTCGAAATGCCACTCCATATACCATTATCCACCAAACAATTAATAATTCAAAATAGGCAAACAGGAATGACAGTCAGCGAGCTATCGAAAATATTTCAAGTTAGTGAGAGAACGATTTATAGAATATGCAAACAGCATAATCTATAAATCGTTGTATTAAAATGTCATCTTAATGAATAAACTGTATATTTATATTTCATTGTTGATTACAAGTAATTTTTGCAAAGTAAGTTATTTGACTATTAAATACAGCAGCAAAGAAAATAGTAAATCTCCGATTAGTCGTGTCAATGAAATGGTGACGTCTCTTCCCATTCACTCTAAACCTATCTCCCCTATTAACAGAGACAGTGGTCCAGTTCATTTCGTTCCGCGGCATCTTCGGACGTTAGTGCCTGATGTAGTACTCGATAGTGAGTCAGCCACTTTCTCCCCTACACAGAACCTGACAAACTTTTTGCATGGGACTGTACATATCATACTTTGGTGACTATTAATTTAGATTACCAAAAATTCTGCATTTTTTGATCAAACCATTTCCAGAGAGAAAATATCAATCTAAAATATTTTTTTTTTTTTTGCTATAATGCAATGTCACTTTATGTATTAGCAAAAACATGTAGAGTGAAGTCACATATAATGAGGGATATCTGTATTTAGAATTAACAATTAGGGTTTTATATATAAATACTTTGTGTCATTTTGATTTGTGTTTAAATAAAAATATTATATCTGTTTAATCAATTAAAACGTTTTTGACCTATCTTAGAGGCCCTCATCAGTATTCTTTTATTCAATGTATATTTTAGAATAAAGTAATAAAGAACACAATTAATTCTATTATTATAATAATATATCTATTTTAAATTAATGTAATTCTTTATCCACAAAATTTTTATTATATCATATTATTCTGTATTTAGTTGCACTAACACCAATAAAAAATGTTGGCATAATAAAATAACATTATACTTTGAGTTCCAAAATTTTGCATTTGTGTTGTTTGGGAACCCTTTTTCCTTTAGTAGAATAGCAGCTCACATTACATAGTTAAATTACCAGTTCTAATATATTTGTACAAATAGACTGCAGGAATTATATTCTGTATGTGCAAATGAAATCCATTTACCTTATTATTCACCATTCTGTTGGTTGAATGGTGAATAACAAGGTAAATGGATTTCATTTACACACATAATCTAAACTTCCAAAGTAGAAGTGATGTCTGGAATGTTAAGACCTGGATTCAATTCCTGAGTCTTAAATCTCAGAATTTTTGTGGAGGAGTCTAAGTCCAGTTTACAGAACCCCATTCTTCACCTGACAAACATCCTGTTACAGGTGTGAATAGCCCATGGTAGTAATTTGAATGTCCTGCTGATTAGTAATTACCTGTTGGAAACTGGAATAATAAAGAAAATAAAAGCTATTCATGATCATTAGAAAATGGATAAAACTGCATTCCCATGTTTTTTTTTTTTATCACTGTAGTGCAACTAAGCACAGCACAATATGATACAGTGGTGCCTCACAATTCAACGTCCCGCAATTTGACACTTGAGTTTCACGGGTGTGCGCATGCACGTGCATGAAATTGTGTGATGTCATTTGCTAGTTTTCAGTTCTTTTTGGGCTACTTTAGTGTTTGCCTGTGTTGTGTTAATTTTTAATTCTACATTTTTCAGAAAGTAAAAAATTTGTAATTATTTTTATTTTTTTGAGTGAAATGTAAGGATGGGTTCAAAGAACTGACCAGAGGAATAATTCCGTAAAAAAGAACACTCGATTGAGCAAAGAGACAAAGAAAAAATTGCAGACAAAGTGCAGAAAGGTAAAACAATTAAAATGTAACTCGAATATGGCATTCCTAGGACAACTGTGGCAACGTTTTGCAACAGAGACAGAAGATTATGGGTGCTAGGCTGTCTGCTGGAAGACTTCATTCCAACATCCAAGGGCTAATAAATTGTATGTTGTGTATAAAATAGTGTATTTTGTAATTTGGTTTATTATACAATAGCAAACCACATATAATAAAGTAAATAATATAGTGTATCTCTCTCACCTCACCTGTTAGGGGAGTGGGATGGGGACCGGTAACGAATTAATCTATTTTCCATAGTCTTATATGGGAAATATTGTCCCACAATTCGACAGTTTCTCAATTTGACATTACTTTGGCAACAGATTAGTGATGAATTGCAAGGCACCACTGTATAATGAAAATTTTACAGATAAACAATTACATTAAATTAAGATAGATCTAATATTTTTATCTAAACACTGTTTTCTTAAACTATTGAATCTACAGTGCTAAGTTTTGAACTTTATTTGTTGAAAATAGTAATATCATATTTCAATGGTTTTATAAAAATTATATTTCAATTAGCTTCATTTTAGTATACATTATATTTTTCAAGAATATATTTATGAAACAAAGTGGAATCTAGTAGTACAAATAAATACTATATTGTAATATAAAAAGAAATATTCAATTTATTTCTCAAGTTAATTATAAATATTCAGAATGTTTGTGTTTTTATATGAAACTTTTATCTTGTTTAATATTTTTTACAAAGTTTTTCAAATGATGATTTGTAGTATATTTGAAGGGAATTTTTAAGTTTATTTGCAGTAATGATAAATATAAAAATTTTATTTTAGAATATTGCATTACTTACTGTTTTACTTACTGTTATGCAGTAAATAAAATTAATATTTTATTTACTGCATAACAGTAAGTAAAATATTAATTTGTCGTTTAATCTCAATATTATAAAAGAATAAATATTTTTTATAATAATCCTCCTGAAAGCTGAAGGAGGATAAATGCTTTTAATGAATAGAATTAATTAGAACAGAATTACTTTCGTTCTCTAAAGGATATTTTAAACTCTGCTAAATTATTTGAAATTTGAGGTAAGATTAGGACTCTCAGGCTGTCAACAGAATAAATCAGAACAAATTATATTATGTGAAACAGGAATGTAAAACAATAGTGTAAGAAAAATGGAGTTATATAGAACTATTGTTTTTGTGTTGGAATAGTTCATTTTCATTAGTAATTTATTATATTTCAGGAAAACAAAACATTTAACATAAAGAAAATTTGTTACATTTTACATTGAATCATTTACATAAATCAAATAAACAGAAATAAAAAAATTAATACATATCTAGGATACAAATAGGAAGTCATGGGTGGGCTACCTGATAGTGACCTTTAAGTAAGTTGATCGTGCTAATGAGGATAGTTGCAAATCCTATCTCAGAAACTGTAGGGAAAAATTTCCAATTACAATCTTGTTCAGCTTTCAATTCTACACACAATAAAGAAAACTTCATCAAAATCAGACGAATAGTTTTCCCAAAAATGAAAACTTAGATCTATCATGTGTCAATTCCTTGAAATGCCCAAGATTTATTTGCCCATAAACAGCAATTGATGAGACCACATCAACTTTCATTTTTGCATAAAAATAGTAGAGAATCTTTAAGACTGCATCATTACTGATTGTGCAGAGATTTCTACTGACACTCAAGGCTGTGAGGAACTTCATCCAACATCATGCTAAATTGCACTTGGGTGCTGTTAGAAGACATTTTGAGCACAAATTTAATTTTTTCTTGTTGATTAGGCTCTGTGTTTTTAATTTATTGATTTGGGGTGTTATATTTTTGTGTTGATTTGTTACTTACGTGTCAGAAATAAAAATGAAAAAATGTTTTCATTTCATTTTTGAATTAACTATTCATCTGATTTTAATGAAGTTTTTATCTTTCATGTATGTGTGCAGTGTTGTCTATTTGGCATGGAGTGTTGTTCTGAAGATTTAGTTTATTATTATTATTATTATTATTATTATTATATAGAAGAAAAGTTTGTACCCTCCAAATAACATGATAAATATCATAGATTTCAAAAATCTGTTAATGGCAACAAATAGGAAGTCATGGGTGGGCTACCTGATAGTGACCTTTAAGTAAGTTGATCGTGCTAATGAGGATAGTTGCAAATCCTATCTCAGAAACTGTAGGGAAAAATTTCCAATTACAATCTTGTTCAGCTTTCAATTCTACACACAATAAAGAAAACTTCATCAAAATCAGACGAATAGTTTTCCCAAAAATGAAAACTTAGATCTATCATGTGTCAATTCCTTGAAATGCCCAAGATTTATTTGCCCATAAACAGCAATTGATGAGACCACATCAACTTTCATTTTTGCATAAAAATAGTAGAGAATCTTTAAGACTGCATCATTACTGATTGTGCAGAGATTTCTACTGACACTCAAGGCTGTGAGGAACTTCATCCAACATCATGCTAAATTGCACTTGGGTGCTGTTAGAAGACATTTTGAGCACAAATTTAATTTTTTCTTGTTGATTAGGCTCTGTGTTTTTAATTTATTGATTTGGGGTGTTATATTTTTGTGTTGATTTGTTACTTACGTGTCAGAAATAAAAATGAAAAAATGTTTTCATTTCATTTTTGAATTAACTATTCATCTGATTTTAATGAAGTTTTTATCGTGTTCAGAACTGAATGCTGAACAAGTTTGTAATTGGAAAATTTTCCCTATTGTTATATTGATGAGATAGGATTTGCAACTGTCCTAATTTGCATGATCAACTCATTTGAAAGTCACCATCAGGTAGCCCATTGATGACTTCCTATTTGTTGCCATTAGCAGATTTTTGAAATCTATGATATTTATCAAATTATTTGGAGGAGTACAGACTTCTTCCACCCTATATATACAGGGTGAAGAAAAACTTTGTCGTAAAATTTTGTGTATTGATAAGGAGCATTGAAACAAGTTGAAAATGTCTAATGAACATATGGTGTAAATGGCACCATTTTTGAGTTAGGACCCTACAAAATTAGCCAATCATTATTGAATACACAAAGTATCACAACACATCACATTGTGTCCCTTGTCTTCTTACTCACTACCATATTCAAAGTCTGCTCTCTGCAGCTTCCACATGCCATACTGCCTTTCTCCTTTGAGTTAGTCTGGATAGTAAAGATACTAGTGCATCCAGCTTCTAATTTAAAAGTCTTGGTTTGAATTCTGGTTATTATAATACTTGCACATAACAGGAATTCAAATCCAGCTTTTCAAAAAAATTTTAACTGGACTTCAATACTTGCCAATGTTCAAACAAGTATTGTATTATTGCAGACTTTCTCATTTATCCTTACATTTTTCCTAATTGATTTAATGGGGCAACATACTTTGTTTTTCTTCAAGAGATCATGTGTTAAGAAATTAAATCATTAGAATGATATAGGAATAGCCCAGACTTAAATCCAATAGAAAATTCTATTGGAATAAGATGAATACTGCATTAATGAAAAAGGAACCAACAGCCCTTAGATAACTTCGGAAAAACTTATTTCATATTTGGTACCACAAGATGTCCCAGGAAAACTATAAATATCAATACAGTATGTCACAGTAATCAAGATAAGAGATGGACTAACTAAATACTAGAAAATAAAAATAAAAAATAAGTAATTACAATGAATTTTCACTTAACAGACTTTAATTTTTAAATAAAATATTAATCAATGATTGTTTAATTAGTAATGCAACAAGTTGTTGCATTATTAATTATACAATCATATAAATGGGTAAGATTTGTTTACTGACTTGTCTTCACAACAGCCAAGAAAACAAATCAAGTAAACTGTAGGATCTAGGAAATTCCTTAATAGTATAACCTTGGTTTCAATCAAATTATACTTATAAAAATATACTAAAATTTTGATGTAAAAATTGATTGAAAAAAAATGATGGTTTTTAAATAATACTAATTTATAAAAATTTATCATTTTTTGTGGATGAGGAACCTCTCTTTTTGCAATTTAGCTTCTTGTCAGAGATGTGGGAAATTATGCTAAAAGTTCTTTCTCTGAGAGAGGATAAATACTACTAGTTCCTTATTCAGGAAAGGAGAGATGTTTTTACAAGTAGAAAAAGGTGGAAGTTGAAGAGCAAAGGTTAGAGGAATTAGTAAAAAACACTTGTAGAGGTTATAAGACAAAACAAAACCTAACCTATCAGGTGGCAACTGATTGAGAGAAACAAAATGAAACTGTATTAATAATTGTGAATTAATTGGTGTTTAACTTGTGATTTATTTGAAGATGTATACTTAGAAGATTAATTCTCTCTCTCTCAAGTACATGCTCAAGAAGGCAAAAATGTAGCTCTCTCAGAGAAATTGTAATAGTTCTAAATTGTTATCTTGTCACTAGTTGTTAATCCTAACAGTTTATATAGCTTTGATATCATCATATAACTCTTAGTACTGTTTCTTATAGAATTATGAATTATTATTAAATTTTAGTTTATTCTTTTATATTAAAATAAATGCTTTATTATAGTTACAAATGAGTTTTTGAGTCAATTCTCCTATCCTGGACTGTGGTGACATTGCTCCACATGCTGCACATTGTGTTTTGGCCATATTCTGACATGTTGCATGTTGGAGAAATATGTAAAATTTCTTCTGGTGTCAGGCTGATATTCAGAGTGAAACTGACTGACAGTCAATTTTAATACTCCCACAATCCTCACAAAACAAACCTATCCATTTCTTTGATTATTGCTGCTAATAATAGTAATCAAACTTATAGTGCTTTTATAATTTGAGTTATATATAGTAGCAAGTGGTAATATATTGTCTCTATCTAGGATTATATAATTAAATTGAGAAGTGCATTTTTGGGAAAAAAAATTGAGTTGATATTATATTATAATCAACTAGCAACAAATATGTTAGGCTAGAGCATAAACTGATGGGATCAGTTCACCTTGATATTACATAGAATGCCATTCACAAATCACAAATTATATTAAACTTTGTAAATTTAAATAATTTAATAAATTAAACCCTCTTGGGACACAGGATGCAGGCCTAAAATATGAGATAATCCCAGTTTTTTGAGATACTTAAGAGCTTTATGTGAGAAGTGATAAGGAAAAAGAAAGGTCTATTACATATATTTGACATATTAGAGTTACATTCTTTAGTATATCTTGGCCTAGAGTTAAAATCTGTACAAATTTTTTATTTAATTATGAAACTGAAAATTTATTAAAAGATAAAAGCAATTTAAGCAAAGGTATATTCATATTTATTTAATGATTAAATATTGTACCTTTACAGTAAGTATATTGTTTTCTTCGATGATTAATTTATGTTTTTTCTTTAAAGCTTCTAATTCATGTTTTACCAACTGATAAACCTAAAAAACAATTTTTAAAAAATAATTTATTTACTTAAATCATATATAAATTGTATTTTATAATAGAAAATAATAAATAAAATGTATAAAGAATAACTTATGTAGAAGGATAATTTCAATTTTATTTTTTTAATTTTTAATGAATATTTGGATTAATTTATAATCCTGAAATATCAAAGTTATTCTTCAAAGAATTTTGATGTAGCAAGGCTCTTAATCTTTTGTAGAATATTCCAAATTAACTTAGATAATGAAATTTATTTTTCTGAGAATTCCAAGGTTAATGTTATAATTGAAATTCTCTCTATATTTTTTTTTGATATTATTCAAGATTTTTCACTAGATTAGCTATAAATGAAATGGCAATTATTTTTTTAAGAGATAATATTGCTCTCTCTTAAAAAAATAAATATTTGTATTAAGTTAACATTTATAAACATTTCATAATGGTATTTTTCCATAATCCTCATCTGAGAAAGTTTTGAAGTATTAGTCTTACATAAATCAAAAAAATAAGAGAAATTATTCTGTTTAGAATCTAATGGCTAGATTTTGTATTAATTCATGTTTCAATAATTGGTATATAAAAGCATATATTGATTAAGCATACTATTTTTATATTTTTAATTTTATACTCTAGGGTGCATTAAAGTCAAAAAGTAAAACCAGTAAAAAGTTTTGAAAAAAATAAGATTCATTTAATGGAATTTACTGAAATTTGGTAAATATACATATACATTAAGATAAAACTATATAATTAACATAAAATTAATAAAACATACATATATTAACATAAAGCTAATAAACATTTATTCACAGATATTTACTCATTCTGATAATTCATGATCATGACAGCATGAGGTTCCAAAATGATATGCCAGATTTTATTCAATCAGACAGTTAATAGAAAATATGATCATTTTTCATGGCCAAAACTCTTAAATGTGTCCTTGAAATTAATATGGAATAATCCTTGAAATCTCTCTAATTTGTCCTTGAAATCAACATCAATTAAAAATAATTGATATTGATTTCAAAGCTGAGCTCTGAAGAAAATAAATTTGATTTTTCAACAAAACCAGAAAGATAGCACATGAAATGTTCTGGGAAGAAATGTGTGATGAAATGCAATTTGTCTCCCTATACCATGCATTATCAGGGTCAAGTCTGGAAATCAATGTTTTGAATATCCCCACACTCAAATTGTTGTTGATAAGCAGAGTTCTATGGTAGTAAGTATTTACATCTCATAAAAAAAAGGAAGTGGGAGACCAACACTATCCTGAAAAAATCTTACATTAGATTTCAAAAATTTTTCTGTGACAATGAATAATGAAAGTATTACTTCAAACATGTAAAGTGACATATTCCTGTTCAATATGAAGCAGTTCCAAATCAGCAGTCATTACCACCAAATATCTTTTTTCCTGATATTAAAGAGATAATTATGGGTTCCTTATTCTCTCTTAATGAAAAGATATTGGGAATCAGTTTATAATTTAAATTGAAACTCATTTATAAAATGAAAGCTAGCCTAGTTGTCTTGGCTGAACAATGATTTCTCTGCACCAGTTCAAATATTATTGTGAGAAGGAAACAAACCATAGTTCTTCTTGCATAAAGACCACTCTCATTAAGCCTTTAATTTATAGTTTGTTTTAAAACAGTTCTTTCAAATGTCTAAAGAGAAATGCAGTAAAAATTACCTGGCTATAAACTCTTTATGGTATCTTGCTATAATATGATGTGAAATAATCGTTGGGCAACTTTCGTCAGGTTGTCTTGATACTTTACCAATCTGTTTAAATTATTACCATAATCGTGAAATTACTAAGTCAAAATTTACCTGCTTTCAGTATTCATAGAGGTGTCCATCTTATTGCATTAGATCAGGGATGCACAGACAATGGCCCTCCATTGATTTG
Source organism: Olivierus martensii (assembly GCA_000484575.1). NCBI lineage: Eukaryota > Metazoa > Arthropoda > Arachnida > Scorpiones > Buthidae > Olivierus > Olivierus martensii. The sequence goes on along the minus strand of AYEL01083300.1, from coordinate 8,934 downwards.
TTTATGGCCTGCCTCACTATATGCTATTTTAACAAATCACACAATGAACAAAATATTATTTGTAGTTTTGAGCAATGCATTTTCAAATAATAGTTTCTAATGTGAAATTATTTTTATGATGGTTTGATGATAATGTTTTTAAATAATAAGAAAAAATAAAACACTTTTTTTTTTAATTTTTACTATACAGTAACTTCACAGTTATATAATTGGTGGGATCGAGAAGCATAACATAAGTCAGGTTACCTACAGATTCCCAAATCTAATTTCAAGTACATACAGGGTGTCTCAAAATTCACGCAAGATTCAATTTTGTGCCATTTGTGCGGTAAGTGTTGCCAACGAAAAAAAAAACAGTGTGACAGCTGACAGTTCAGGGTTATTAAAAATGGAGCGTTACACGAAAGAACAGTGCGTTTTCATTGTTGAGCAATATTTTAAAAATAATGAAGGTTTAGCAGCTACAGTTCGCAATTTTCCTACAAAATATGGTCGGAATAGTGATTTAACTTCATCAAATGTGAAGAGATTAATTAAAAAATTTAGGGAGACTGGATCAATTAGTGATCTTAAACACTCTGGCTGTCCTTCAACAAGTTGTTCAACACAAAACATCAGCAGTTCGTGAGAGTGTTGCTGAAAGTTTAGGGACATCAATTTGGCACCGTGGTCAAGATTGGACATTTCAAGAAGCTCTCTATAGCATATTCTCACGAAAGATTTGCATCTTCATGCTTACAAAGTTAATTGACTCAAGAACTAAAGCCTACTGACCATGCACAGCAAAGAGTTTGTTGAATGGATTATGGAACAACAACAAGTGAATGCTGATTTTTCGAACAAATATCATTTTCAATGATGAGGCTCATTTTCATCTTGATGGCTTGGTTAATCGACAAAATTGTTGCATTTGGGATTCAGAAAATCCACGAGTGATTGTTGAGAAACAAATGCATCCACAACATGTCACTGTTTGGTGCAGATTTTGGGCTGGAGGCATCATCAGACCATTCTTCTTCAAAAATGTGGCTGGTCAGGCACTAACAGTTAATGGTGCTCACTAACGCGACATGATAATCCAGTTTTTTTGTGCCTAAATTGCAAGATATGGTGTGGACAACATGTGGTTTCAACAAAACGGTATCACATGCCATACAACCCGAGAAACAATTCAATTACTGCATGAGTCATTTTCTGGTTGAGTAATTTCCCGTTTTGTGATCAGAATTGACCACCCAGATCATGCAATTTAACACCGTTGGACTTTTTTCTTTGGGGTTTTTTGAAGTCTAAGGTTTATGCCAACAAGCCCATGACCATTCACGCCTTGAAGGAGGAAATTGAGCGCTGTATCAACGAAATTCAGCCACATTTATGCAAAATGGCATGGAAAATTTCAACAAAAGAGTGCATATGTGCCAGCAAAGCCATGGAGGTCATTTACCCGATATGCTATTCCATACATAACCCTATACTGTATACTTTATGAATCAATAAAAAATTTACAATTTTTAATAATAAACCTGTGTTTTCTATCAAAATTATTTCTTGCATAAATTTTGGGACACTCTATATGTATTATGTTCTTAATTGGCTCTTTATTGCCAAGAAAACAATAAATTATAAAAGTTTATAATATGTAGTTGTAATTAAAGACTCTCAAACAACAAATCAACAAATGAAATATGTACATACATATTTCATTTGCTGATTGTTTTAAAATTCATGCAAGATTTGAATTTTGTGCCATTTGTGCAGTAAAGTGTTGCCAACAAAAAAAAAAAAAAAAAAAAAAAAAATGTAATTGTGAAACAAACAAGTGGTGAGGGGAGAGAATGAGAAGTTATGATCTCCAATTTTATGTAAATCGGTGTATTACTGTATTTATGGGTGTGAAATAGATAATTTAAAAAACCTGTACATGCATACAAGGTAGCACTGCTTAATTAATGAAAATTTAGAATCAATCTTGCATCTGGCTATTACAAAAGTCAAACCTAACATAAAAAAATTGTTAAATCAATGCAATACCACACATTCAATTAAAAATTCTTTGTTTATTTTGTTTTGTAACATGTAATTAATAAACATATGATATGATATATAAAAGGGATTGGTAAGCTTCATGTCACTAAGAGCCATATAGGAGAATCTCAAAAACTTGAGAGCCACAATCAGTTTCTTTTTGGATCAATGAGAGTCGCATTAATTTTTCCAGGTAATCTTAACAATGGTTTCAGAATTATTTATTATATATTTCATATGCATTTATTTCATTTGGATTCATACTACTCTTTACAATAAATAAAAATATTAAAAATATATTTTTTAAAATTAGGTATTTGCTCCATATTAACTATTAAGTTTCATGCTGTGGAACCACATTGAAGGTACCAAAGAGCTGCATGTGGCTCGAGAGCAGTTATTTGGCCACTGTTGATATATAACTTTTGCAGGTTTTTTTGGTGGCCCTCCTATAAGCCAGAGTGAATCTATACAGCCCTTGGTCTTAACATGTCTGTGACTCCCTGCATTAGATAAACATGTAGATCAGAGGTCAGCAATGCAGCACCCTGGCACATTTCAGATGCTCTCACATTAGAACTCACGTCTTCAGTTGACACACTCCCCACTCATCACCATTTTTTAAATATTTCATTAGTTTCTAGCAGTTAATATGTTATCGTATTTTGAGCTGATCAGTTTTAGTTATACCTACTCATTTTGAAAACACATTATAATGATAACATGTTTTTGAACTTAATCAATAAAAATAGTTACACTATTTTGAAAAATGTGCGCTAAAGATATATTTGTATTGTTCAGCTACTTATAACTGTGAATGTTTGTTTTCAAATCCAATATATTTGAAATCAAAATATCGAAACAAACTTAGAAATGCACATTTACATAAACTGCTTAAAAGCAGATAATTCCAATTATATCCTCAATTACAATAAATTAACAGAAGAATTATAGGGTCAAATTTCACATTATATTTATGCATATAATAACAATTACTTGTAATTTTATTTAATTTGATTTTGTGTTATTTTATGTATGCACTTTTCATTTTGATTTTTTAGTTATTACAAGTAATTGTAATGATGTATAATCTTTATTTTGTATAAATATACATATTTCAAGACAATTATTTTGTTTATTTATTACAACATTGTGATTAGAAAATTAAATTAGTAATTTGATTTTTTTTCAAAAATTAAACTATGCGCCCTCAATGGTTTTTTTTAATTTTTATTGCGCTTTTAGTAACAAAAAGGTTGCTGCCCCTGATGTAATGATGTTATGAACAAATTTTATTGCAATAATATGCTTTTCACATATGTTTGTAGGAAAACTAAGTCTTACCACTTATTGGTTCAAACAGTTCACTTAAATTGCATATTGGAGAGTTTATATTTTCTAATATAAAAATTTAATTTTGCAAAAATGAATTTATGATGTTAAATTTAATATGTAAAGTAAATATCACTAAATTCTGTTGAGTGAACTTAATACAGTACGGCTTTTAAAAGTGATTTTCAGACTAATTTTGGGTATTATTGTAATTCTATTATGTTGTTTTGTATTTTTGAGTAAAATATTAACTATTTGCTTTTAGTTTTTCGTTTAACATAATCAATTTGAAACATGTTTATTGTGATCATTATTTGCAAGTGACCTGCTAATGGGAAGACTGGAGGGATTAATTTGATAACTTGATAAAAAATAAATCTTGCTTCATATCTAAATAAAATCAAATAATAATTTTATTAAATTATTACCATAATTAAATTATCATTACTCAATAAATGACTACTTTTTCAGAAAAATTTTTTCTTCTAGAAACATTAATATATTTTGTATCTTGTTTCGTAAGTTTTAGACCTTCATCAAGCAACTTTTGGAAAAGCTTTTTCTTCATGTAATCTTGTCTTGTCTTGTATGTGCAATTTAGGATTAAATTTTTGTGTGTTCCTAACTCTAAAGATGAATTTGTTCTCTCCAACTCATTTTTGGATGTACAATGATCTCTTCTTCAAGTGTGTTTTATATTTTAAATTCATTTAGGAAGCTTACTGTTTTGAATTCTATTTACTAGTCATTTTTTCTGATAATTTTCTATTTCTTTTATATTTGTCACTCTTAAATATCTATATTTTTTCTTTTATCCAATATTATAAATCCTACGGGAGGTCTCAAATTTCATCTGAGCTGCTTTTAGTCTTTATTTATTTCTTTTGTTTTAGGATCCAGTGTTCACTTCTGCATTTAAGAGCTGATTTTGATGTAATAATTGTATGATTTTGATGTAATTGTGCAGTTTGAATTGAATTTCTCTAAACATATGTTTTTCCAAAATTTCTTTCAATTATTCTGTTCATTCTATTAAATATTTGAATTTTTGATTCCATTTCAGTATTGTTGTTGCTATGAGAAATTAAATTTCCTAAATATTTGGATTCTGAAATTTGTTAAATTATAAAGTTTTAAGTTCTATTTTTACTCTTTTAATGTGATTTCCACATGTAGTAACAAAAACTAAAGCAGTGACCAAGATTTTCATTTTATATTTTTGAGATATTTTACTAAATGGTTAGCTGCAATTTGAAGACTATTTTCTGATTTGGCAGTTAGGATTTGATCATTTGCATAAGGTATTGTATTTAATATTGTATTATTTGTTAAACAAATATCTTCTTTTACTATTATTTTCCATTCCCATAAAAACCTGTTTATATAAATGTTAAAAAGAAGAGAGACAGATCATAGCCTTGTTTCATGTCCTTATTGATAATGGCAGGTTTGAAAAGTTTTCCATCTGTAAATGTAATATAAATTTTACTATCTTTGTATAAGCTTTTTATTGTTCAGTAAGTTTAGGTAGTATTCTGTCTTTATATAATATTTTTCATAATAGCTCTCTATTCAGATCATCATATGCTTTTTCATAATCCACAAATAAAAGGGAAGTGGGTAGATTGAATTTTTTTCAATAACTTGATGCAATGTATATGTCTATCTGTGCATCCCTCTTTTTTTAAAGCCACACTGCTCTTCTGTGAATCTGTTCAATTTAATCTAAATTATTTGCATATATTTTAGAAGTTGTTGGTAAAAATCTAATTCCTTTATAATTTTCAGATTTGTCCTTGGAGCCCTTTTTTATGACTATTACTATTCCATTTTGTCATTCCATTGATGTTTTTCAAGATTCCCAGATGTTATTAGAACTTATGATTAATTTTTTATTTAAAATTCTCATCTTCATATTTAAAAAAATTCTTAGTTGATATCATCAAATTCTATTTTTGGATTTTTTTAAATATTTCTTCTAATTCTTGCATAGTTATTTCTTCTGTAATTTCCTAATAAGATTGTTATTTCATTTTCTTTATCATCATCATCTTCCATATGATATACTTTATTCTGTAATTGTTTCATTGTCTTTGCAATTTTTAGCAATCTTTATCCATTTTTCTGTTAAGTTTTATACAGGTTGTGTAGCATTAGTATTATCTATTGCTAAATTAAATGCATAAATTTTATCTATTTCTGAACTTATTGATTACAAAAAAACAAATAGTGAAGATAAAATAATGCTTTATTTTTCACTAATATTAAACTGTAAGAATAAACTGATATGGAATTATATTAATAATAGAATGATATATATCTCATTGATAATGCTGGATAACAAATAAAATGATATTGTTCATTTTTACAAAATTTTTCAAATCAAAATTAAACTAATGCATTTATTAGCGTTTAATCTTTTATTATGCCAATTTTGATATTAATTCCACAGAATCAATTTTTTAATCTTTCCTTTTACATTGCATTAAATTAAAAATATCATCAAAATATCATTACTTGAAAGTAAAATCAAAATAAAAAATGATATAAAACATTTTCAAATTACTTTCATAAAAAAATTCAGCTTTCCCTATTTCATTTCCCAGTTAGCAAAATAACTGATTAAATTAAAATTTTTCAATAATTATATACAATAACTGTTAATCAATTTAAAAATAAAGTTTATTTCAACATATTATATATGTGAAGTATTTATATGATAATATTTTTAGTACCTCTTCTTGATCAGATCTTTCTTGCTTCTGAACTTCTAATTCACTGAGTTTTTGGCGAAGTTGGTGATCTAAACTTACTGATTTGATTTCCTCAGCTTCTTGATAGCATCGAATCATTTCTTGACAATCTTTACGTACTTGTTCTGCTTCTTCTCTAGTTTGTTGCAATCTTAAAAGTGTATGTTCTAATTTACTTTGTGTCTCCTACATAAAAAGCATTCTATCATCAATCATCGATTATAAAATCTTGAAAATTAAAAAACCATTATATTTATTTGACAAAAATATATAAATACAAATATATCTAGATTAATAATATAAATACAAATATATCTAGATTCTCTGAAATAAGAAAAAATTATTTAATATGCTTTCTCAGAATTAATATATAATATAAAAGAAAACGAAATGCTTTTAAATGTAGTCCATTTTCAGTAAGCACTTTACAAAAATAATACTAATATAATCAATCAACAACTAATCAATAAAATTTTTAAACTTTATCCTTTTTGACATAATTTATTCATTTATGACAACAGTGCTCATTCTCTGCTTTCCAATAAATCTAATGTACATGTGCTAGATAATGTTATTTTCAATAATAAAAAGTTTAATGTTTATTGAAATTTAGATAAGATAAAAATAAAGAAGATACTAAAGTATTTTGTAAAGTTTAGAATTTATATAATAGGAATTGGATTTGATTGTTAGCAATTTATTTTGATATATTCTTTTCTTTTAAATAAGATTATAATTTATGTAGTTTATCTAATCTACGGAATTTTTTACCATTGCAAACTTTGCTTATTAATTTTTTTTTCAAATACAAGGAGACCATTCATATTTATGATGATGATGTAATCAGTAAATTCTGTGATTGGTCAATGTAATTCACATGGGTTCAAATCCATGAACAGTGGTCTGTTATATAGAAATCATTCTTTTTGTGTTTGGTTCTTTATCTTTGTGTTTGTTAAGTTTATTTCAACGAAATGGAGTATAATAATAAATATTGGTAGTAGGTAATCCTTAAATTTTGGAAATTTTCAAATTCCAAATGCTTTGACTTATGACCTCAGGTTTTGAAACAAATCCTGTTATAAGTTGAAGACTACTTGTATAAATTAAATATAAAATACAAACTTTTTAAAATTAGAGATTTTGTAATTAGAAAACTAACAATTTGATGTTTTAAATTTTACTTTATCCTTCAACATGCTATCTAATGTATTTTTATTTAAATTAACATTTGCAAAAGTGATATTTAACTATAGATGAAAATTTAAGTTATTGCTTTCCATTTAAAAGAAAAAAGTCATAAAATATATATATTATAAAAAATATATATGCTGGAGATCTCCAGCATATAAAGTACTGAAAATTTAGAGAAAATTTTGAATAAATTAAATTCACAAATTAAAGGATTAATTATGAGCTTAATGTTTTTTTGCATGAATGTTCTTATAAAAGTAGTGATATAATCTAAATTTTAAGAAAAAAATAAATTTATTACTCAATATAAAATGAAATGCATTTTAAATGTTTATTCTCAAATAACAGAGTTAGAAAATTTTTATCATCATATTCAAATCTGAAATTTATAACTATATTTTCCATAAAGAATTAAATTTTCATAGTCACCAATTTCAAAATAAATTCAATAGTTAATTCTGTTAATCTAGACAGAGAAAGAACCTTATAACATACATGTCAAATTTGCAGCTTTCAGCACTCTTCATTGCAGTCCATTTCACTGCTAAATTCCAATATAAGAGCAATCAACCATACAGAATTCATAACAACAGTAACAGTTGCTAATACCAATGCAACAACATGCCATGTGTACATTTTAGTGTCAATATCAACTTAAAAGACTTTTTACAAATTCTCACATGTATGGTTTTTTTACATAAAAAGTAATGTAATAAATAATTATTAGTTTATAGTTTATAAAATATATTTCTTATTTTCAAGATTTTATTATATTGTCAAAGTTTTACTTAACTATCAAAGTTTTATTGTATTATCATATTTATAAATTATTATATATAATTCATAAATATGATAATACATAAAACCTTGTTAATTAAATAAACTTAATTTTATATATTTTAGCTTATTTATACAATCTACCTAAATTTGTAAAAATTTTATATTCCTATAAAACAGTGCTATTATTCTAAAGTGTAAACAATTAGGAGTGCATCAAATTTAAATATTTAGGATGTAGTTCTCTCAACTTTGTTTTCTACCTTTGTGAGGATTTGGCTGTTACCAACCTCATGAGAAATAATAAATTAACTCCAAGACTAATAGTTTAAAGAATATTCATTCAATTTCAATTCAAATCATTCTTCATTGACACTAACAAAAATTACAAAGCCATGTCTTATCTCATCTTCAAAGCTGTCAGTTCCAGAAAAGGAAATGGCATACCAGTTGGCTGCCATTGCCTTTTCTAGTCCATCATCCTTTAAGTTAATTGTATCATTATATAAATTCATCCAATTTCATATATGTAAATCATCTATAGTTCCAGATTTGCTTCAGGCCGGGATTCACAAGTATAGAAATCATTTCATCATCAATTCAGGCAGAATTCACTAGCATCTTCATTGGAATTTTCTTTTTTTCTATCATCATCATCATGTATTGCCTATATCATAGTACTTATAGCAATACTTGTAGTTCTTATGTCAAGTATTATTAATAAAGATGTCAAGTAACTTGTGGTTTAGTAACCATGGACCTCACCTACTGAGTTTTAACGGGGTCAGATTGTAATAAGAATAGAGAATAAAAATAAAATAGATAAAATAAAATAAAAATATAATAAATATAT